>VWZZ01007844.1:164488-221398 GCA_013399095.1 Psophia crepitans | reverse complement strand
TTCCAACCTTAGTGATTCTATACACCCAAGTAGAAAACTGTTTCCCAAAGATTTGCAGATTTGAAAACTCTCTGCGTTTGACATCTTCAGCTTACATGATGAACATGAAAAGTAGGATGGATTGCTGCGTGACAGGCTCTACCTTTGAAATACGAGATGACAAATCATTTCACGAACAATTAGTTGGTACAGCCTGGGAAATAAATTAAGCGCATGTAAATAAAATGCAATCTAGAAGCTATCCACAGAATCATAGATCATAGAATCACAGAATGGTTTNCTCCCTCAGTCTGTCCTTGTAGGAGAGGTGCTTCAGTCCTCTGATCAGCTTTGTGGCCCTCCTCTGGACTTGCTCCAGCAGCTCCATGTCTTTCCTGTGCTGAGGATGCCAGAGCTGGATGCAGTACTCCAGGTGGGGTCTCACAAGAGTGGAGCAGAGGGGGAGAATTGCTTCCCTCGACCTGCTGGCCACAGGTTGGCTTCCTGGGCTGCCAGCGTACACTTCCAGCTCATATTGAGTTTTTCATCAGCCAGCACCCCCAAGTCCTTCTCCTCAGGGCTGCTCTTGATACATTCTCCACTCAGGCATGTAGGTTCCTAACTGGCGAACTTTGATAGAGAAGGAGGTAGGCTAGGTAGAAATTGAAGGATAGCAATGACAATATTCCCAAACACTGAAACAGGAGGCAGCAATAGAGCACTGGGGCTGAGGTGAAGATAAGAGAAGTAGCCATTTTTTTAATAAGAATTTTGAAGAAACAGTCTAATGTTGTTCTGTACACATATAATATGTGATGCTGTGTTGTAGTAGTTACTTTGTTAGAAGAGTTACCTAGAAATAGAAAATAAACATTCATTTTGCAAACATAAAAATTAATTGGAAGTGCAGAGAAGCTCTTAAGTGAAGATATATAGGAATGAAAAAGGTTAGGTTTATGAGGGAGGACATATATAAGGACAGACGTAAGAAGAAATATAGAAATTAGTTAGTGCTGTACAGATGGTGAGTTGAGAAGTTTTTTTCCCCTGTCCTCAGTGTAAGAATTTAGCAAAATTCACAGCATCAGAAAATGTTACAAACCAAACATTATGTTTTTTTTTTCCTTTTAAATGTAGTCTGCAGTCAAACTGAATATATTTTTGAATTTGGGTGTGTGGAGAATATTGTTGGAACACCAAATGTAGTTATGAAAAAGTTGCTGGCTGGTGGTTCACTGGTGTGCAGTGCCATGCCTGCGTTTTCTTGGGCTGAGGGTAAGTCTCACGGTGCTTGAACATACGGTTACTTAAGAAACCAAAGGAAGCTACATGGGATGTATGCCGTCTGAAAGCTTTCCACCGCGGGTCTAAATCAGATTTAAAATGTCAAAGGAAAAAACCTACTGACGGTAATAGATTCTACCCTGTTTGGATCTTGCTTTTGCTCCAAAACACGGGGTGACCAGCTTTGGAGATGGCGCTGGAAGCGTAAGGCAGTGGTACCCTTGGGTGCCACGGTGCTGGGGCCTGTGGGGGTGGTGGCCGGGTCAGGGGGGATCTGGCTGCGTACCGCGCCTCAGCAGCCTGCCGTGCCCCGCGGATAATGGGGAGCAGCAGCTCGCATCTGCCGCTCTGCTTGCGGCCCCGTACCTTGCAGAAAGAGCAGCTGCAGCTGAACGGAAGCCAGTCCTACAGGGCGGGGTGAGCCTTTTGAATGCGTTTGTCTGATCATGCAGGCCATTTACTGGGGCTGTGAGCTTCTTCCCAGGGTTGGATTCTGAGAGAAGTTTTGCCCTTTTGTTTTCACGTTCAGTGTTTTGCAGCCAATTCAGCTTTGGCTATTTCAAGGCCTCTAAAAAAAAAATCACTTGAGTTTAACAATGGCCCTGGCAGAAACCTCTGAGAGTCCACTTTTTCCCTTCTGGTTTATGCGGTGTGAGGCTGACCTATTACACTCCAGCTCTAAGTCTGTGTTTGAGCTGGTTTTTTTCTTCTCACTGAACAGAGAGGGAAACAAGGCTTAACATAAAAATTTCAAGAAAGATATGTCAGAATCAAGATCAGAGTCAGCCCTCACGTAAATGACTACAACTCCATCAATCTGAGTAAGTGCTTCTCCTGAGTTGATCCCCTCTTCTTTTGACATGATGTTAGGTATATTTGCTCTAATGTCTGTCTTTCTCCCCAGAGAGGATTTTCCCATGCATATACACATGTGTGTGTACAGAAATAAAATTAGGATTGATATCTTAACACGTGGCAGTGTATATCCACCCAGGTCAAGATGTAGCTACTTACAGCAGTGATTAAAGATCAGGGTTTATAAAGAGCATTACCTGACTGTAACAAAATTGTTTTGGAAGATTTACAGGATGGTGTCTAGTGGGTGACAGATCAGTGCAGGGTTGATAAGCACGAACACATATATCAAAATAGTGTATATCCTAAAGAGAATAAAGGAATTTACTTTGCACGTAAAAGGACAAAGAAAAATAAAAGAAAAAAAGAAAATAGATTGTAGCTTCCAGAGAATTCAGAGTCGGAAGAATTTTAAATCTGTCAGCAGTGGTTGTGTTTGCAGATTTAAGAAGCAATCCGTGAAATAATGTCAGTTGAGCTGGAGAAGAGCAGTATCTGGTAAAGAATGTCCAGCTTTAACCTTTAGAGCTTTCACTGTCCTGCTTTTCTTTTCAAAGCATGCTTCTTAACAGTGTGGCAAAACTTTAGAATATTGTTTAAAAAGTATTTTTCCATTCTCCGTTTGCAGAGTATAGCATCATAGAAAGTAGGATTGAAAGAGACCCCCAGATGTTATGTTGGCCACTCCTTTGCCCGGAGAGAGGATAAACTGTACTTACTTCATTCCCAGCAGATGTCTGTCTAACCTGTTCATAAAAACTTCTAATGAGTGAGATCCCACAATCTCCCTGGAAAATCCATGGCAATACTTCACTCTATTCATCCTTAATTTTTTTTTTTTTTTTTATTCCCCCTGGAGTAACCTAAATCCCTACATCATTCATTTTATGTGATGATCTGGAATGCAGTGCTATTTGCTTTTAGAAAACTGTATGAGCAACTTGGCTGCTAGATAATTGTTCAGTTACTTTGGCAGTCTCATACTTCAATCCTGCAGTAGGAAAATCTTGCCAGTTCTTTGTGATTTTCATGTCTGTCTCATGATACTTGGTGTTTTTCCTGAAGCTACAGTTACTGAGTCACAGATCTTCACTTTTATTTCAGAACGAAAAAAAATTCAAATGCCCTCTCCACCACCACTACCCCCTCCTCAAGGAAAGTGCTTGCAAAGGCTTTAAAAAAAAAAAAAGACAAAGGAATTGGCAACCAATTTTTTTGAGTTTACTTTATATATTTTTAGGCCTTTTAGATGGTTGGGCTGCTCATTGTTAGGGGTTTTGATCCCACACTTATTTGAAGGTTCGCTAACTTGCCTGGGTTCTGTGCGAGCACAGAAATCATCCCAGAGAAGTGAATCCTAAACCTTGGTAATTCATAACTGCAAAAATATCTGCTGCCTGTTGAATCAGCATTGAGTTGAATACTACACTGTCCTGTAGTGTCTAAGATTAATGGTTAATAAACTGTATTTCATGAAGCCATGGGAAATGCCGTTTGCAATCATAGCATCATAACAATATCAAATCATGATAACGAGTGTCATATTTACTTTAGAAGAGTTGAAGCTTGAAGTGGTTCAGAAAGTTTGGTAATTAGGGAACTGTACTCCTACAAAACAGAAAATACTGAGAAAAGTGTTCAGATACGACATCATTCAAATCTTTCAGACTTTTTCAGGAGGAACGTGGAAGACATTTTCCTGTTTTGTCACATTTACACGCTTTTAAATATGGGTGTTACTTCATTTTCAGACATTTTTCACATAAATGTTACTTTTTATGACAAATAAAATAACCTCATATACCTGTAAGAAATATTAAGTTACAAAGATCTGTGACTTAAAAGTAATATTTAGGATTTTATAGATCTGCATTAAACTGGAGTTGCTTGTTTCAGAATAGTTTTGCAGAGTTCTTCAGAAAATAATATTCAAGAAGGGGTCAAGGAGAGAGAAATTCCAACTGTCCCTCAGTTTGTGTATTATTAACACATACCAGATGTCTCATTTATAGGATAGATTCTGCCTGGTAACCAAATGAATTTTAGTACAAAACTCGAAATTTTCAAGTTAGCGAAATATTAAATGCTCTATGTAATTTGTCTGTGTATCACTTGTGGATTGTTACAATGCTCAAAGTAGGTTTGTTTGGTTTATTTCCCCCACCCCAAGCCAGAATACATCTGGTGTTTGTTGGCTTTTTGCAAAGGATGACTGGACTTAGTGGCTTTGCCCCTGTTTCATTGTGATTAAACTTGTTTAAGATCTTCTGGGTTTAGTATCTGTTTTACAACATATTCATTACTGTGTATTTTATTAAGGTTCAAGTGGTTTGTATTTTTATGGTTGCATCTGGTCTGTATAAACCCTGCTCCAGTTTAAAAAGCTACTTGTCTCAGTACTGTGCATGAGGGAAATTTGAAGTATAGTGGGATGCGTATGTGTCAATTGTATGTTGGTACCTAGAATACTTCCTCCTGGAGTAGCTCATAATAATCTTACTACCTGAAGTATGGAAAAAGGTGTGTGTCCATGTTCATATCTTTGTGTTTGTTCATGCTTGTGTGTACGTTTCATATTTCCACATTTAAGTATTTTGCAATCTTTTTGTCTTGAGAACAAGAATAGTTATTCTTGAAAGGTGGTTCAGACTGCTGTTGGGGTAAATTACATAATGCAAATATGCTATTGAGTTAATGTATTTTTTTAGTGACTGTGTAAGAGGATATCCTATCTATATCAAAGTCAAGGACTCTTGAGTTTAGATGATACAATGTTTTTCTATCAATAATCATATAAGTTGCTGATGTGTTCTGGTGTTCAACTGGTACAAGCTTCTCCTACACAGACTGATTATTTTTTTTAAACTAACGGAGGAGGAGGGGCAGAGAGAGGATGCCTCTTATTTTAGTCCCACAGACTATTGTATTTCTGAAAAGTAAAATAGGAGAACTAAATTAAAATACTGTATTAAATAACTAGTTATTCAATAACTAGTCTCTGAGACTGTAAATGCACTGAAAAGAATGTTTTTGTTATGATATCCCTTTTCAAGGGTTTGTTCTAGAGCCCTGAGAATTTGATGGCAGTCCTTACCTTAACCAAGACCTGACTTTTCTTTAGAGGTATCTGCTCTGTAAAGCGTTCGCTGAAGGACTGAAATACTTTGAATGCATTAAAGATTTGGAGGTGGTCTGTATCGGCAAAGTCTCTATCAGCCTCACAATTCAAAAAAGGCCCTTTGCCTTTTGAAGGCTCTTCTGTGAAGAGCCTCCTGACTTTTTACTGGAACGTTGTTTCCAGTGTTGAGACAACAGAAACACTTCCATGCAGTCACGCTCGTGTGGTTCAACATGTACTAGGGAATGGAACGGCTGAATTAGAAGAAGTCACTGTACGAGTGTTTTTTTTTGGATATAGGGCTGTACAGATCCTACAGTTGTGTTAAGATCTACCTGCTTTTGGATTACTCAGCTCTTTTGTATGAGAGGGTAAAACTTTGGTAACAAAAACTTTTGTGGATTTTAGCTGGACAAAATTATAGCTTAATTACCTGATGCCTCACTGTGGTCCATGGAGCCTGAGAAGACTCAGTTTCTCATGTGCTTAGCCAAATTAGTGAGACTAAGAAAGGGTTAGTTTGACACCTCGAACCTGTGAGATTGTTTTCACAGTACAAAGCTCGGCAGTTCATTTACGTGCACCTGTGGTTTGAAAGGAACAAGTTTATGTCTGCAAAGTTTAGATCTTGTTGCTACAGGACAGACCTGACAAGGAAAAAGCTAAGGGAAGGCTAAATAAACACATGCAGGCTCCTTGAAGAGCTCTGTCAGTGTAGTCCTTGGGACAGATCTGCAGATGTTGAACTTCAGCTAAAAGAACATTCATTGTAAAGAATGTCTTGCTTCTATATCAAAATTTCCTATGTACCTCTGCGGGCAGGCAAGGGGACAAAAGCAACGGTTGCCTGCATGAAGCTCGAAGATATTTTTTGTAATCTCTTTTATTTTGTGATTATCGCTGGAACTTACAGAAAACCAATCACACCATCCCCTATCACTAATGAGATACGCACAACTGTAATCCAGGGGCTAGCCAGTGTGACTTTTCAGTTTAAGATCACTTAATTTTTCTTCTTAGAAGGTGCTTCTGTTAGTTTTAGAACGCAAGTACTACTTCAAAGGGTTTGCCTACACAGAACCATTTTTCATTTTTTGCATTGCTTAAGCCTTACCTAGGGTATAAACATGATATTTTACAATTTAGTAGATTGTAATGAAATATTTTATTATTAGTTTCTTAAAGTGGAATGTTAATTGAAAACTAGTTAGCATAAAAATATTGCATGTTGTGCAACCTACTAAGCTTACATTTTAAAAATTATGTTGCATTTTATTTATTATGCTCTTAGGTCACGGGATAACATTTTAGAGCTCTTGTGAATTTTATCAGAAAATGCACAGAAACCTCAAGAGGAAGTGGTTGCATATAAACTTCAAAATATAATATTGTACTTTGAGAAGAACAAATAAGAGATTCAGAAAATTTTACTAGTGCTCAAAAATGTTTTAAAAGTCTCAACGATCTTGGAAAAAAAAGTAATTTTTCGAAAGATACAAATATTGAATGCTGTATTGTTATGGACAGCATTTTAGAGGCACAGTTTTTCCGAGCTAAAAGAAAAAATCATGTTGACCTCTAAATACAGGCCGCTGATGCTGAAGATTTTTGACTTGGAAATGTAACAATACCTGATTGGTTGGCCAAGAAACATGGAAAAAAAGGTTCATATTGTAAGAGTGGTAAGTGATACAACAGGAGACTGTCAATGTAGAATAAATTTGCTGCCAGCAGATGGCAGCAAAATGGAAAAAAAAAAAGCCCATAAATATGAGGTAGTGGACAAAAGAACTCAGATTTCTAACAGCTTAGTTTCACTAGCTGATTTTGACTATGCAAGGTAAGTTAAGGTTTAACTGGAAAGGGGAAATGTCCAAGGCATGCTGACTTTTGATATATAACCTCGGACTGCAAAGAATTCTACTGTACTTCTGTAAACACTGATTTCTGGTAGAAGTTTTAAGAAATGGTTATATCTGAATATATTTACGTTAGCATTTATCTATAAAGCTTCTAATGTTTCACTAGTTGTATAATGTGAAGGATTATTAATTCCAATGTCCTGCTGAAAAAACGTATTATAGCAAAGTGGAGAAGTATTAATTTTAATTGGGACTGTCAACTTATGTCCAGCTCAGAAAAGAAATAAAGCCTTTAAGCTGATTCTCTCTGCACATATCTTCGTTAACATTTGATCACATAGTGTGAGAAATTGCAAATAATTTACATGCTGTGAATATGTTCAGTAATTCTTTTTCTGTGGTGATGGGCGGGGGGGTGTGTGTGTTCCCAGAAGAGGAACAAGGGGGAGTGAATGAGGTTTAATTTCATCTTTATCTTAAAATCTGCTTTAGTACCATCTGCACTTTGGAGAGAATATGCAGCACTGTCATTGTTCTGCATGCTTTATGGTGTTCTCTACTACGAACTTTTAGTCCTATTAAAGAAGACACAGGATTGAAATCATAAGTATGTGTCTTCTCGTCGTGTTTGTGCATACAGTTATTTATACTATACTTGTGGTTTATAGTGTTGCCAGGCATGCCATCCAAAGTTACTTTTAAAAAATGGTTTGTGAACAGGATTTGAGGCATAGACAAAAAAATTACCAGGGACCCACCAAAGATGAGGAAGGTAAGGGGGAATGTGGTTGCTTTTATTTTCTTTCTGAGTTTTCTCCTTTTCTGAATTTGTCGTGCGTTTTTTTAGAAACAAGATGTGTGCATTTAGAATTTAAAGAACTTTGCCAAAGGTAAACTGAAGACCTGGGAATGGTTTTAAACCTCAAAGTCTGCAGTCCCTTCTGCTAGTTAGCTGGTGATTTTTCTGTTTTGCTTTATGCAAAGAAAACTGAGTTGGAAACTTATCTCCATCTACCTATATACCTATGTGTATCTATAGATCTGTCCAAGTTGTTTATGGATATTTTGACTAATATAGCACAAACTTATGCCCTGTTGAATTTTTGTGTACTGAGTGTTCAGTTTTATGAGATTTTAGAACCTTAGCATGGTGTATTTGTGGGGTAAATAGCTTGAGACAGATACCAAAACCCCTCTGTTTACTTAACACATGCTCATCTCTTGCACGTCTTAATATTAACACTTGCATTGATTGTTCCACTATTATTCTAGAGATTTTAAAATGCAGGATTTTCTTTTTGACAGGTGAAATCCTATAGAAGGTATTTTTTCACAACTTCCTTCAGTTCTAAAGGCATGCAATGAAGTTGCTCGATTTTAGTTGCCCCCAGAGTCATTTTAAACATGTTATTATCCTGTGCTTCAGACAGATTCTGTTGTTTAAAGCACTTTTAAAAGGGAATATAATTTGGTAATTTAAAACATTACTTGCAGTTGGGTGGCTGTGTCATTGATGTGGTGAAACAGTAAGGGCCTACCCTTACCATACTGGAGTAAGCAAGGCACAGGGAGCATCACACCCCAGTTTACCAGCCACGGTGGAGATGAGCAGCACAAATCTGTGTTTCTTGCAGTTGAATGTTTTTGTAGTGCTAATTTGAAAAAACTGTCTATTTGTTTATTATCCATATGGAACTGGCACTCTTTACATCTAGAAGCAAAGAAACAAGTAGTGGAAGTTGAGAAGTTCCATTGACCCAGTTAAATATAATTACAAGGTTAGAACTGGGGCCAGGATATTTGAGTTCTGCATGTAACGTTTCACTGCTCAGCCCCTTTTGAATGGCATTACCTCATCTTGTATCCATTCAGGAAAAGAGTTGCAAATCCCACAAGAACAGATCTAAGTTATCCAAGGTCATTGTGTGAACAGAATGTGGACAATTCTTTTCACGTTTTCAGTTACGAGGGGATGCTTAAAAGTACATATGATGCAGCATTTTTATCTACTAATCTTAGCTTGGTTAGTGCAAAATATATTTGTCAGAGTTGATTCTTTTGCATTGTCTTTCCCATGCGTTTCATGTATCAGGTGCAAGTGAGTCTCATCGGAGTGTTAGGAGGAAGGAAAGTCTAAATATGCTGAGGTGCTTTGTAAAATAATGGCTTTATGTGAGCAAATGACATCAATTGGAACAAATTACATACTACTTCCAATGATGTAATCCAGAAAGTTTGAATTGCTTTTAATGCTTTCAGGCTGAATAAATTCCTTTTCTTTTGAGTTCTTCCCAGTAATCAGCTTTTACATTGCAAGCAGCAGGCTCGATCTTTGTTTATTGCTTCATTTTGAAAATTTTCTGATGGAAAAGGCAGATAGGAAAAAAAACCCAACACACCCCACATTGTATAGAATTATTAGTAATTCAGAAATATTTGAAGGTTTAGATTTTTTTTTAAAACATTCATGAGTGAGCTGGAGCAGTATTCTTTTTTAATGTGCATGGCTTTATAATGCCTGCAAATAGTGGCAGAGATAATAGGCTAAGTATACAACTGAAAAATCCAAGCCAGGAGTTTATTTTTGTTTTTTAAAAATCTGTATTCATTTTTCTGTATGTAGACATAAATTACAATGTAATGAAATGAGGCAGTGAAATAATGTATTGTGTAAAAATACAAATGAATGTACAAATACAGATTTTTAGTATATGTAACAGGTGTCAATGTGATTAGAAATACAAAACATGGAATTTTAAAAGTGCTTGCTAAAAATTAAATGGAAGCTTTGACCTTTCTTGGACATCTTTTTAGATCTTGAAATAATACTCATTGCCATTCACAAAATTTCATAGTTCTGAGATCAGTATTTAGAAGAATCTTTGTTTCATCAAAGACTTTTTTGAAAAGTTACATGTTACATTCTGTTGTTTTATTTTATAAGTTTATCCTTGTAAAATGCAACTACAGCCCAGGCATTGTGTCAGTTTCTGGCACAACAGCTGTGTCTTTTGAACTGCATTTGTCCAGTAAGAGCTTTAAATGTGAGAGTGTTGATTAACATTTGTAATTTCTTGATATACACAATAGAGAAATATTACTGAATTGCATCCAAGTCTTTAGATTGAAATGAAAAATAAAATCTCATATAAAGACTGCTATTAACATTCCAAGGGCTTTTCTCCCACCTCCAGAGGATCAGCTAATTTACACATACCCATCGTGAGTAACATCTCGCCTCAGAAGGCAAGCCGTTGACTCCACTAGATATTTTGTGAAGATAATATGTGATTACATACGAATGAAGGCAGCAGGATACAACTGACAGAGTATTTACTACTTCAGAAATAGTATGTATTTTTTCGAGTTTGAAAGGAGAAGCTGTCACAACTCTTTAGTTATTTAATCTTAATTAGTATGGATTGTTTTTTTTTAATTGAACCCTGTTCAACTGAACCCTTTTTAAAGGCTCAATCAACTGTTTTATTATTATTTTTTGTGTGCAATAGTTTCTGATAGCCTTTCCTACAACTTGCTAATATTTTTACAAGTGTAAATGCTTGCTGAAATTTGAAAGGGTTGTGAAAAGTTTTAACTTTCCTCATATCACATATACATTCATTGAATGTTCTCAATAGTTTCATCTTTCCTTAAGTTTTCATTATTTTTATCAAAATAGAGAAATGAAGTTGCTTATTTCTTTGTATTCATCTTGAAGGCAATCAGTAATAAAAATACATAAGCAACACAAAAAGGTCTGTAATTCTGCAGGTGTTATGAAGTATATTTCTGAAATTAGTCAAGTAGAAAATACTTTTCAGAATACTTTCTATTGGTATGGCTTCTAAAGAAATTTATCTCAAACTTTTTTTTTTTCCCAGACTATAGAAAAACCTTTGCACTTTCATTTTTTCAATATTTAGCCAGCTAGACTAGTAGAAAAAGACGAGACTGATAGATTAGACATTAGCCATTTAGATTTCCAGTACAATGCGTTTTGTGGTACAAGAGAGAAAGCGATTTGCTAGAAGGCAAAAATATAGGGAAACACATTCTTATCAGAAGAAAAAGTATCCCCCATATACTCTAAAGGATTAAGCTGAGTTTGAAAGGAGAGAGCATTATCTTTAAAAGAAAATCAGTCTAAGGGATGAATCCTGAAATTGGATTCCTGCTGGCAGATCTCTTTTCCTGACTTTTTGCAGGATAATAATTTCTCAGTGTAATCGTGGCGCTCAGGTGCTTAAGCTGTAGGTGCCCAAGGAGGGCAGACACTGGAAAGATATTGCTTGATGTGCTGGCAGAGCTGGAGTTTTGCAGAGCTAGCTGTCTGTCTGTCAGTGAATGCACGCACACATGGACATATGTAGGTAAAATCAGGCTCATAAAAGATGTATTTCACCTTCTCATTTTCTGTCAATTACAATTCAGCACCCTAACATTTACTTGATTTGAACTTTGTGAGTTTCAAACAGCTGCCACTACAGACAGGGGTGGGGAGAAAGGAAAAAAAACAATACTAAAATGTTTCATCCTCCCTCAGTGGAATATGGAATTTTCTGCATTGTTCTCTGTGCGTCCAGGGTCCCGGATAGGCCAAACTTGCGTGTGGTTCGGTAACACATTTTGGATAGATATTTGTGTCAGAGTTTTTAAAACCCAATTTTTTTCCCTCTTATTTCATTGCTAGAAACAAATAGGAGCTTCGTACCACTGAGAAAACGTTGCCCGGTTCCCTTTGGTTTGAAATCCCACTGTATTATATTTTTAAGTTACAAGCTTTTCAGCGTAAACCATTCCATTGTATGTCTCTTTATAACTTGTTTTCCATGTTATTAATTTTAAGGTTTCTTCCTCTCCAATCTGTGCTTGATCAAATCAATTGTCCGAATTGCTCCGCTGTTGTCAGCAGAAACACTGGTGTCTGGTGTAATACGTGTGGCTTGAAGGACGAAGTGGTAAAATCAAGTGAACTACAGGGCTTGTTGCTTTAAACGTTGTAAGAATGGGCATGTTTAAAACGTGAGTTATGTGATTTTAGCTGCTTGTATTTGGCTACTACGTCTGTAAACCAGCCTTTATCTGATTAGTAATAGAATCAAATGTGGAGAAACCAATTTTGCTGTGTCAGTAATACACTCCTGTTGGTGTAGGTGCTATAATTACCATCTTACCTGCTGCACTGAGTTGAACGTGTATCTCTCAGATAGAAAGTCTGCAAGGACTGATTTTTTTTCCATTGTTCTGTGTTTTCTGTAGTACTTCTGCTTTGGTTTGGCTTTCTTCTAGGGAGTTGTAGGGCAAGCAATACACGGAGGAACTTGGTTATAGTTATTTGGTAGCTTCTTGCTGGCTAAATCTCAGTGACTTAGGCAATTGCTAATTACTGTTAAAAGGGTTTGTTTGTTTTTTTTTGTTAAAACTTTATGGGCAAGATAATTTTCCTGAAAGAAGCTGAGAATCCTTGAATTGAATTTAGACTGTTGTTTTATGTGTGCAAAGCAAAACAAGAGCAGACAAACAAATTTGAAGGACTTTTCAGGCTATTTCAGCCCCTCGTTGCTCCCCAGTGTTTTCTTCTTTTCTCAAGTCATATTGATCTCCTATCTGCCTTTTCCTTCTACTCTGTTTCAGACTGGCTCTGATACTTTGACAATTTTTTCCAAAGCTAGTAGCTGTTTATCATGTACATGTGTACTGGGTCAGGCTGAGCTGGAGTTAATTTCCCCGTAGCAGCCCTTACAGTGCTGTGCATTGGTAGCAGCAAGGTGTTGATAACACCCCAGTGTTTTGGCTACTGCCGAGCAGTGCCAGCACACATCAAGGCTGTGTCTCCAACCCTTCTTCCACCCCCTCAGCAGTAGGCTGGGGGTGGGCAAGATCCTGGGAGGGGACACAGCCAGGGCAGCTGACCCAGGTTGGCCAAACGGATATTCCATACCATATGACGTCTGCTCAGCATTGGGAAGCTGAGAGAGAGGGGGAGGAATGGGGGGCATTCTTTTTGTTTGGGTTTTTTTTCAACATTTTATCTTCTGGGGTAACCACTACGCTTTTGGAAGCCCTGCTTCCCAGGAAGTGGCCGGACATGGCCTGCTGATGGGAAGTAGAGAATAATCTTTTGTTGTTCCTTGCTTTGCTTTCACGCGCAGTCTTGCTTTCGCTATATTAAAACTGCCTTTATCTAAACCTATGACTTTGAAGTTGTTTTTCCATCTTGTTTTTTTTCTTTCCCCTCTCTGCCCTGCTGGGGAGGGGAGTGATAGAGCGGCTTGGTGGACACTTGGTATTTAGCCAAGGTGAAACCGCTACAACATGAATTTTTGTTTGTATGTAGTATTTGGTATTCAGTGCTACCTAATTCTTAGATGGGATTCTGCTACTCTCCATCAGTCTCCTAAGAGGCACTAGAGAAGGATGCCTTATTCCGAAGTAATACACACAAATACAATTGGCACTTTTATACAGGCATGAAACCCTTACTTCTACGAAACTACTGTGATGTGTCAAATTAGTTTGTCACATAAAGTGACCATGTAGCTTTAGAGCAAAGAAATCAAGCTTTTATTGCATGTAGGTGGTTGGTTGGTCTTATATCCTTGCATAGAAAGAAATGCAGGCATAATTTTCTTGGACTCTGGGAGGTTTGTCCTCTTCCTAAACCTTCAGTTAGCTGTTCTTATTTGTTAAGTTTGTTTATTTCTGGTCCTTTCCAATTTCCATGTCTGGCAGGCAGTAAGGCCTGGTTAGCAAAGCAGATGACCCACTTTCTGTTCCTGGCATTGTTGCTACCTTGCTGGGGAAATATCAATTCACTTCTCTTTTCTGTGCTTCCTTTCCCCTTCCTTGTAGCAGAGGTAACGATAATGACTTCCTATGCTAAGTCTATGAATGAGTTACCTGTATATAAAGATTCCTTTATTAAAGAATTTGTCATCTTTGAAAATGAAATATTTCAAAACATCAGAAGTCAAACTGCAGAAAAAACACTACTCTTTGTAAAACTTTGTTGTTTAAGGACATGCATCTGGTCACCTGGCAGCTTGCTTCATTTGCCTACCGAACAGACTGCCTACCAAATACGATTTTGGATGGTGGACCCCAGTTTCAGACATAGAAATTTTTTGCCTGGAGATTTTCAGGCTACAGATGTTTACACTGCACTTCTGCCTCAGTGTCTCTAGTCTGGATGTAATCAATGATCTCATTCGCACTTCGAGTCTCCAGAGAAAGGATAAACTGTACATCGTGTCTTCATCCATCTGTGTCCTCAGTGATGTAATCAAATTATTGGTTGAGTGCAGTCTAGTTCCACTGGTTGACTTGCATGGCATCAATATCAGTGCTAAATACACTTCATTGCCACTGCTACATTGGCATACCCCTATGGAAATGTTTTGCAACGTGTTCTGCATTTTGTCAAGGGACCTGCGGATTGCACTTATGTCAGCTGTCAAGCTTATAGGCATAGCCTCGGTGTTTTCCTTTACTTTCTGGAGATTATGGTTCTGTTTCCTGAGCCACATAATCTCTCTGAATGTTACTGGCAGTAGGGGTTGTAATGTGCTGGACTGTAGCTCTTAGTTGTCAGTGTCTCGAATAACTAGAAATTTCAGTAACTAGTGACTTGGGTAGCTAGTAAATGCAAAGTTTCTGAAAGGCAAATCTGTTTCCCAAACCCATTGTTCTCAGTGGCTGAATAGTCAGCGTCGAAGTCAGTCACCAGACTTATACTTATTTTGACACAGAACTCCACAATACAAACAGCACACCTGCTGCTTCATAGTCTAGTCATGTGAAGACAATTTTTCATAACTGTTCACTTGTGCCATGTGGGAAAATTAAATGCTATGGAAGATCCATAACGGTGCAATGTGGTACAATGTACTGTTTTTATAGAGTTAAGGAACGGGAGATTATTTGAACAGAGAAGCGCCAAGAATGCACCGGTGCCTTGTTTGCCCTGTTCAGGGTTTACCTCAAGATTGTACGTATTTCAAGGTAAAGTATCTGATCTTGTTGTAAGACAGCTAATAGATAACAGTCATGTTGTTTTCTGTTCTCCCCTATTCAGACAATGATTTATGACCTGGGACTTGCTGTTCTAGAAACACTTTTAAACTTAGGAGCAGATGTGTTATATAGTCACCACAGACAGCATGGCCAGGAAAGAAGGCATGGGGATAAGCATCTGTCCCGTTTCTCTTAGCTTTCTTTGCTCAGCCCCAGGAATGACCATTTCAGCCTGGTGCAAAGCAAATGGAAAAGACTGAAACAGTTCGAGTATGCTGGAAAATGATGAACTACAGTTACAGACTATTAGTGAAACACATTATTTGGTGAGTTTGTATTTCAATTAACTGTCAACATAAATAGACACTGAAAGGAAGCATTAAGAGAGATCAGTGTTCTGTTGCTCTTTAGATCTTCGTAGAACTCAAAAAGGTGGACATGAGACATGGGCTGTCAGAATTTATGGGCAAAAGCATGAATACTAACTTCATGGTTACATTGCTTAAGTGGATTATGCCTGTGGAGATGACTCCTAAACATCAATCTGAAATCTTGCCAAAATCTGGGAGGTGTCTCAATGCAATACTCAGTCAGCGCTTTCATGCTTTAATTGCAACATTGCAAAATCTACTCAGCTTTCTCATGGATTCATCAAGGTTGTAAAGATCAGCCAGGTGTGGGATACTACAAAGTTGTGTTACATTCTGTACTTTTATAAAGCAGGCACAGTAAAATTCTCAGCTGTATTAACTCTTTCAAGGTAGTGGTAGTTTAAAGACCTTTGTCCTACTCTCTTCCCATACCGTCAGGACCTTGGTGTAGTGAAACATAGGGAGATAGTTTTCAGTTCTCTTGACTAGACCAATTCATGTTAGAATACAACATCTACAGTGTTGGAATGAAAAAAAGGAAGTACAAAACTGGCAAGCTATCATCTCTGGTCAAAAGAAACAAGTAATAGAGAAAAAGTTTCCATGCAAATAATGCAACAAATTACCTACTTTACAGATGTATTGAGGACAAGATACTGAGATTGATACCTCCCACCCTCTCTTTAGAGCAAATATTTCTTTCAACACCTACAGAGGAAAATTAATGAACTAATTTAAAAGAACCTCTAAAATATTAAACAATTGAGGTTTGTGTGTTGGGGGGAAGAAGGGATGGATATAGGTTGTTTGGAGGGGAAGCTGGTGGAATTTTGCCTTCACAAAGACAAAGGTAACCACTGCCTTCTACTTATGGAAGAACAACAGAAACTAGAGTTGTATCAGACATTGAGTGAAAGGACTACCAAGGGCAAGAATAGTCATTTTCCCATGATAGAGTGTACCTTCTGATTTATGGCATAGTCCTGGTGCAGAAAGACATGATGATATGTCAAGATTTTATCAACAGTGGTTTGAAATAACCTATATGACTACCTATGATTTTATCACTTGTGGGTAATATGGAAAGCCTGTTCTCAAGCCAGAAAAACTTGCATGGCACCGCACGATGTCTCTTCTTCCTAATGTCTCATTTCTAGAGAAGTAGAATTTAATGATGTACTGTGACTCAGCTGGATGACCTGAGATGATGAGTCTGATGATAATCCTCTGTTTTCCTCCAAATATGGCAATCTGTGAAAATCTGCTTAAGCCTAAAGTTCCTAACTTATCCCCAGGAAAACAACAGCTTCCTTAGGAAATAGAAAATATTTGTTAGAGATTTTTACCTTCTTTTCCTCAGGCACACGAGCACATTAGAAATGTAGCTGGGGAAAGGACAGAATTGTTCTGAGGAGTATATATCTGTGTGGACATGCTGGTTAACATGTTTTCAAATTCTAGTGTAGACGAGCCATGTTGTCATTTAAATGTATATAGTTGGTGAAGATGAAATTGAGTTAGAAGGTTAGGTAGAAGGTAGGATACATCCTACCTAGCTTGAGGTACTAAAGCTAGAACTCACTTGTAGCATCAAGGAAGAGGAGTAAGCACTATGAGGAGGTTATTCAGCTATAAGAAACATACGTCTTTGGCTGTATTATAGGGAGCCCATTGGGAAGTATGCTCTTCATTCAGAGGCCTTTTTTAGGTGGGATGATTGTGGGATCTAAGATTTGTTCTCTGTTAACACTCTTTGGAAGTGGACTGTCTTGTTCAGGCTGGGTTGTTCCAGCACATTAGCTGGTTAACACATAATTAAAAACATCCTTTTTTCTAGTGTAGATGTGTTATTAAAAATGCACCAGTGTATTTCTATAGGCTCTTCCCCTCTTGTATTAAGATACCAGTTGAACACAGGAAAGAAACTAACAGAAGTTTATAATATGTCCTCATGGAAACATGAATTATTCTTTTTTTCCTGTTTTAATTTTGTGTTGATCCATAGAGACAGTATATGATAGTTTAACAGACAAAAATCAGCAATTTTAGGACTATGTTTGCTTTTAAATAAAGTGAGTTAATCCAATCCTTGTCTGTGTCAGACAGTAAACTACTTTCTGCTCTATTAGTAGGGATTAAATACAAACTAATGCCATTCAATTCATCAGAGTGGAGCAGAGGAGAAAAATTAACTGTGTCATATTCTATTTTTTTTCTCAGTCTTCCTGACTTGCATAAATTTTAGTATTTTCTGAACATCTAAATGTGTGATTGTCTACTCTATACCACGGAATATTGGTAGGATATAATTCATCAGCTGTAAGTTTGAAAATTTGCCACACGATTTTTGGTTTGGTGTATTTTTGTAATATCTAGCAGGCTTACAGTATGTTTGAGCTACACTCCTTACTTGTGCAAAGTTATATTCCAGGAAGCAAGTCAGTCTTTTCTAAAAGGCTTTTTATAATTTAGCAGAGTTGAGCAGAAGTAGAGTATTTAATAGAAGAAGTATCGCTTGATTTTCTTCTTTAAATTGTACATTGGCTACAAAACCATTGGCACTGGGATTCCAGCATAACAGCGTAGGACTCTGGGAAAACCTTTTCAAAAATTATCCAGCAGCTATGGGACTTTGCACAGTGATCCTATGCTTATTTCAAACTCGTGGCAAGGATGTTGTAAGGGTATCTAACATGGAATGTTAATAGAGAATGACTTTTACAGTACCACCTTCTCTTTGCTCAGAAGGTTCTCATAATACTTTAAAAACCTCGTGTCCGTGTCTTTAGAAAGCTGTAGTGCATCACTTGTACGTACAGTTAGATTGAAGTGCACAATTCCTCTCACCTGCCACTGAAGTACAATGAATCTACAGTGACGTGCAGCAGCTGTTTAAAATCACACAGCCGACCCGTGCAAAGTGCACTCTCTGGGACAGAAAGCGAGGAGTGCAATATCCAACCCAAATTGCAGGGGAAGCGTTGGGGGATTTTACACTGGTACTTGGCCGCAGCGCCGCAGTGACTCATGTACACGCAGGATCAAAGAGGATTGGAGTACTCCACATATCCAGCATATGAGTTTTCTAGATAGAAAAGCTGTTGCCTAATACGATCTTTTGGGGCCTCTCCAAGAATGAAAACAGTTGATCCAGTGCTATATCCTTAATAGTCTGTAGCCATGACAGCTGCAGCACCTTGTGATTACCTGAGGCCAAGCACTGCGTTTTAAGGAGTAACTTCCCCTGGAGTGATTTGTTTAACAGTTTTCTAATGTGCTGGCATATATTCTTGGCAAAATCTGCATTAAATGAGAATTAAAGTTGAGAATAGATATCAATGACTCCAGGCTTCAAAACATTACAGAGCTATTTTAAGTACCCCAATGAACAGGGTTTGCAAAACTGAGGGATTCTAGAATTGCAGTGAAACTTTTAAGAACTCTGAGCAAAACAAGAGGAAGATAAAAGTCTGTGAAATAGTCCCCTCTATCTGATATTGTTCTGTACATGTTCTTCTGAACACTGCACACAAGGTTCAGGTTCAGACATACTTCAGAGCCTTTATCCTCCCGCTTTGCTTGACATGTGTCTCAGTGTTCTTTTTTCGGTAGCACGGATTATTGTTCCACCTGTTGGCCATAACCTCTTCTCTTATTTTTCTTCAGTACTAGGCGATCATATGTCTGAAGAATTTGTTTTCTTATTAAAGGGCTTGGAATCAAAATTATTTTGTCTTGATGATTACAATTTGGGATTGTTTTTTTTTCCCTCTTAACTGGAATTTTTTCAAGAAGCTTTTCATCCACTGCATTTTCTTCATAGGAAGTGCCTCTTTCAGGAGGTTTTCCATTGTCCTCTGTGGGAATACTGTTGGAATTTGCCTTTTCTTAGGATGAAATCCTTGAAATACTCAATCCCTGACTTTTTTTTCATACAAACATTGACTGCAAAATGTTGTCTCTGTAGGCTGACTTGTGAGGTGGAGAGGAACAAGTGATTGTGCTTGTTTGTGGTCAGTTTGCACCCCATTTCTGTTATGCCTAAGGAACTTTGTTTTTTAGCAATTTAATTTAATTGAAGGTAATGTCTTGATACCCTGGAAGTCCATAGAAGTAATGTCCATTTCATAGTTGACAGTTTTAAAGGAAAGTCTCTGGGGAATAACAGTTCAGCTGAATGAAAAAAGGCAGTTATTTTTAAAGAATAGAATCAAACCCCACAAAGTCTACACATGCAATTTGAGTAAATCTTCTATATAAGATTTCAATGAGTTTTAACTTCACAATCAGTTTAATGAGCTTGCTTTTTTCTGCCAAGGGCCTTAGGAATAGGAGTGTTGGATTTTTCCAAGGATCTATTTTACATTTACTTTACTTTGTGGACCAATGAATTTACTTCTGGGAGGGGAAAAAACTAAATGGCCCAGGGACACATGTATTACTTTCCCATTGTGTAGGGAATCCTGTTCGGAAGATCTTGCGTTGTACGGTGAGCTTAGGCACACCCCTATGACCTGCACAGAGCCCCACAGTGGCCACACCCCATAAAGGGAGTATATAAACCTGTGATGCAGTTTAATAAAGGCCATTTTGCTCATCCATCATATTGATGTCGTGATCACTTGGCCCCGAGGGTGAGGTGTTTCCTTGGACTCCAGGACCAGTAGTTGAAGTCCCCCACTGCAGCTCCAAGAACACGGAAAGCAACACCATTGTAAGAGGGAAAATTCATTTAGCCACAGTTGGTATTTTAAAATTCCTGAACCATAAAAAAGTCAAACTGAGGTGCACAAGGGAAAAAAAAACAACACCAAAAAAACAACACAAAACAAAACCCCAAACCAACAAACCTTTACAAAGAAGTAAAATACCTCGAAACATTAACAGCCATACCTGATCACCTTAACTCCTCCTGCCTTCTGCTCTAACTGGACATTAATTACACAACACATCCCTTGATTCCTGAGAGATACTTATTTATCCTGTTTTTTTAAAAAAAATCCAATAATGTGAATTCCACAACCTTCCTAGGTACCTGGTTTAGTGCACATCTTTATGCTTAGCAAGCTTTTGTTAGACCTCACCAACCAAAAATGTCATTTCTGTAAATTAAGCCCATTAACCCCATGTGGACATGGCAAAACTGGACAACTACCATCTTAATACCCATCTTCAAATGTATATGCAGTTGTGATAATGTCTCCTCAGTCTTTTCTTCTTAGAATAAAGATGCCCATTTCACTGAACTTCACTTCGTAAGTTCTGTTTTGTCAAGCCGTTATCATTCTTTTCATCTTCTGGATTCTTTCATTCATCTAAATCTGTCTGTCACTGTGTGCATTACCAGGCACAGTATTTCAGCTGAACTTTGCCAGCGTGGTTGAAGGAACCATCCTGCTTTGATAAGGACAAAGTCAACTCAAGTTAACTTTGTGCTTTAAGAAACAGACCAGCAGCACTCAGCTTGGTTACTTAATTGCATCCACGTTCTGTGTGATGAATAACATTTCCCATGTACAGAGCAAAATTAGTAGACAAATGCCCTTCTTCCTCCCAGTGCGGGGGTGGGGAAGAATGTATAAAGATGTTATATCTATAAAAACAGATGTGTTAGTTATTTAAATAGTGCAAGCTAAACAAGGAACAATTAAGGTTAACTTGCTGCCATTTGAGTTCTTAAAACCACATATGAGAACAATGTCTTTGACAGAAGGAACTGATTTAAGTTCAATTGTTACTTGCTAAACTTGCCTGACTTAATGGAAACTAATTTGGTTGGTTGTTCTTTGAGGTGGTAGGTTTAAATAGATATCATATCTTTTCTATGCCATCTTGTTTCTGTTTCCAGTGCAGTTCTCGTAAAATACAGATTCTTATCTGTATAAATGCTGAAACATTCTACTAGGATTGTGAGTGATCAAATCCTCTGAAAACTAGGTACCATATATAACATGTCTAACTGCCTTTTCTAGAAGAATCTCATCCAATCCTAAGTTTTCTTCCCATAAGTTTAGAGTTTTTTAGCATCAAAGGTGGTTCTAGAAAGTGAACTCTTTGTGAATGTAGTATACTTATAAATGTTAGAGTTTCTGAAGTTGGTCTTCCATTGGGGCAAAAATGACTGACAAGTATGACAGGCAATCTGTAAATTTATATTGATCTGTAAATCTTGAGGTATCCCTCTGATTTTAAAGGAGTTAATGAGAGCTGGATGTCTTGGTCAAAATGCTTTTTATGTAAGTTATTGTCTATTAAAATTCATACACCTCAGATGAATATGTTGATTGGAGTTGCATGAGAAATGATACTCCTCTAACCTTACTGGGTTTTGGCACTTCATTCAGCAAAGAGTGGAAATTCTTTTTGTTGCTACATCATGCAGAGCTCTTCTGGTGATGTGAATGGCTCTCTCCATTGCGTCCCCCTACCAATCTAAGCAGCAAGAGACGATGTGGATGTATAAGTTTGTTCTACACAGAAGGGTGGTTTGTTGTGATTGGGTTTTTTTCTTATTCCTAGGACAGATCCATCCCATATCTATGCACAGATATAAAAATGACTAGTAATATAAACAATGCGAATTGTTTACTTAACTGTTTGCAAAATACCTTATCTATGCAGGTCATGTACATAAATGTTGTACTGTTTTATAGAAGTGGTCCATATTCAAAGTTTCATTTTTCAAAGACAAAAATGAGGTGTGGAACTGAAACAACTGAAGCAAGGTCATTCAGCAAGAGAGCAGCATATAGGAACAAAGCAATCCTATCCAATGCCTTATCGTATCCCATTTTTTAAGAATATCTACTTGTTCGCCTTTAACTTATGTTCCAGGGGTTTAGTCTTGAAATGAATTTTCTAATCGTACCATCACTGATACATGTAAAGTATTTATTTTCTAGTTTTCTTCAAGATTGAAGCCTTACCTAGCAAAAGTCTTTCCCTTGTTTGAATACTATTTCACTATATGAATTTGACATTTCTCCCCTCTGTTTAGAATAAGGAGAGATCTAAATACGCAGTATGTCCTCCCCCCCCTCCACCCAGTTCAACCTCTAACTTCATTCATGGAATTCAGATAATAGATATTTTTTCTGTATAACTGTATTATAATAAAAACCGGAAAATATACATGGGGGGAAAATCCACCCCTGGGGAGAAGCTTACTATGTGTTCTGAAAAATATGGGAAATATTTATAAATAAAAATACAATTTAAAATTTGAACTGTGAATATATATGTTATTTAGCTGGTAATAAATAATACATTTTGACAAGCAGCTTTAGACATACACAATTCTGCAGAAGTAAAAAAAAGAAAGGAAGACATAAGCCACTAGAAAAAAAAAGTTAATAGTTTTATTTCTGTATGTGACTCCTGGAATGCAAGGACACATAGATGCCTGAGTTTTCAATTCATTTCCCAGGGAAAATTCTCGCCTATTTTACACTCACTTTATATTATATAATAAAGGCCAAAACCCCCCAATAATACATGATAGTATAGGTGTATACTTGTGTAGCCAGAGTCTAGATCCATGTGATGAATACATAGTTTTTTATTTTCATTAGAAATGCATGTATATTATATTTTTATTGTCTGTTTCAAAAATAAACTTAAAACCGTAACCCAGGTAAAAATAATTTTTAAAATGCAGTAGTACTTCCCCCATACCTGCTGGCAGGAAGATGGAGCCAGGCTCTTCTCGGTCTCATTAAGCGATAGGACAAGGGGCAGCGGGTCCAAGCTGGAGCATAGGAGGTTCCGTGTTAATATAAGGAAAAACTTTTTCACTGTGAGGGTGACAGAACCCTGGCACAGGCTGCCCAGAGAGGTTGTGGAGTCTCCTTCTCTGGAGACATTCAAAACCAGACTGGACACGTTCCTGAGTGATGTGCTCTAGGTGGTTCTGCCCTGGCAGGGGGGTTGGACTAGATGATCTTTCGAGGTCCCTTCCAACCTCTACGATTCTGTGATTCTGTGTGACAGCTCTGAGACAGAAATTCTGAGAGTCATGAACTTAAAGATACATGAAAATGGAATTTAAAGCCATGGGGTATGTATTAAAAGCAAAGTGTCTCAGCCCATCTAGCCATTCTCTGAGGGACAAAGTAACCCAAAGATCTCTCTTACTTTTTGTTTTCAAAGATGGGGGAAAAAGCAAGGAAAGTGGGGAATTTCTGGCCTCAACCTTGAAAAGGTACAAGAGAACACTGTATGCACTAGGTGGAAGGAGAAATAAAAATGTGTGCCTGTGTTGTTCCAAGTGGGTTTGTAGAGCTGTGGAAATCCATTAGACTAAACACACAATGTGCTGAAGATTTGAGACTCCTTAATCATTTGTGTCCTGTCTGGAATTATGTCCCTGAAAGTGAGATTGCCTGTGGCTTTGCTGTTCCAAGGTGGTAGTGCTGCGCAGTGGTCTGTATGGACTAGACTGCAGAGGCAACTTCTGTCCAAAATATGCTTCAGGTTTTGGCTTTTGGATTGTCTGAATATCTGCATGTAAGAAAGAATTTCTGAAAATTCTCTGCAGGAAGAGAAAAGAAAGTAGGATCTATCCATAAAGAGCTTGTTGGCCAATGTGTTCACTCAATTATTCAGCCAGCTTGAAGGCTTGCTGAAGAATTGGACAGAATGGGGACTTTCACCTGGGTCTCCTACTTCCTAGGCAAGTGTTCAAATCAGCAGACTGTGAAAATACAGGCCAATGGACAGGTGATTAAGTATGCAAACTACAGCATAAATAGAAAAGAATATCAGGCAGAGCATTTTGAAGACATATCTCCCACAGTGTAGACGAGTGCCCTAACGACTGAGCTATTTTCTGGTCTTGGGAATTACTCTCCCTAGCTAGAAATTCTGTCTGGTACATGAAGACCCTTTAGCGTGACCTGGTATTTCCAAATGAAGTAACGTCACCAGAAAATTCCTTGTATTGTAGATTTTTGAATTACATGAATGCACGTACCTTGAGACCCTTCATAATAAAATAAATTGTATGCCTTATGAGATACTATCATCTATTGTTATATTAGATCTAATCCTTAAAGTCCTTGTTCATGCTGAGTTTTCTTTAAATCACTTCAACTTTACCTTAGAAATTACAAAACTTAACGAGAGCACAGACTTCAAGGTAAGGCCCGTTATGTAGTCTGATTATACATTTATATGACATAATGTGCACGTATGAGGACTCAATTATTTCATTTACTACAGTTTCACATTTTCTTTGGATTTTGACAGGGAAATGGTGACAAAAGACTGGAACACTTTGAGTTCCTCGGCAAGTCTGCTGATTTGTGCGCTGAAAGAAAGCGCAGGGAAAAAGTCTCATTTACTCCAGTGGGTACCATCACTTGCCTTTGTGATCAGGAATAAGAGGAGAGAGGCCTTTCCATGCAGGAGATTCTGCTGCAAGATTCTTTAGTGAGTTTAGCAATAGTTTGTTGATCAGTTCAAATAACGTATCACATTAAAAATTTGAAGGGAATTCCCCTACCTGCTTGTTGTCTTGTATTCAGGAATTGTGGGTTCCTAATGAAGAAATAATTACTCTCCTTCTCACTCCCACTCACTTTCCTTCTCTTCCTCTCCCCTCCTCCCTCCAAAACTTTTCTGATTTTTCCCATCGTGTAGTTTGAAGTAACTTGTGTTATAGAAGTTAGACAATTTTATGTGAAAACTTTTACTGCTAGACTATAATAATGCACGTTGTGCAAGACGTCCTTTGGAGGGAGGAAGCATTTAGTGAAATCACTGATGAGATCTTTGATAAAGAAAACACACTAGCAACAAAGTATTCAATAAGGTCTCTTAATCAATCCTAATTGCATAATTGAAATCAGGGTTACACTGTCAATGATGTGTCTTCCTGACAGATGAGTATAGATGAACCTTGAAAGAATGGTTAAAATTAAACGTGGATTGGACTTCAAGATGCAAAAAGAGGTATTTTTTTCATCTCTGCTTCCCTGTATATTGCTGCAGTACTGCATTGTGCCAATGTGTGTTCTATGAACTCCAAAGACTTTCTTTGGAAGTAATTTCTCAACATGAGGATAAGGCAATTAATATCACTACTTTGTGTGTAATTCATGTAAAATGACATCAGTCTTTCAGAGGTAGGAAAGATCCTAGCTTAAAAACTTGATATGATAAAGATTGGACCGTCAACTTTAGATTTATGGAATGCTTTAGAATGAGGTTTGAAATGAACAGTGAGTCATTAGGTTAGCTTGCAGGTGAAACGAGCTTCAACTTGTTTCACCTTCTTCCCTCGTTTTCTTAACGGGAATCTATGATGTCAGTGACTCACATTTGTCACACTAAGTGAGGGATTGATGTATTTATTGTACAATATCACTGTAATACCCGGAGGTCACAATCATGTGTTCAGCCTCCTACGTATATACTCATGTTGGTTATTGTGAACTGTTACCAGAAATAATTTGAAAGACACTAAAAAGGATTAAGTAGAAGTGATCTAGCAAGTCCTTTGCATTGAATGAGATGATTTCCTGCTTCGTGTTCTAGATTTGTTCTTGGAAGAGTTTTGGGGTTTCTAATGTATATATCAGAGAGAAAAAATCTGTATGCAAAGACTTTGTCATCCCAGCAGAGTAAGACAAAAGTTGTCCAAGGAATACAGGGAAGAGAATTAGTCGCTTTTATTGATTTGCCAGATTACCAAAATGGCTTGGCCTTTTGGGTGATGTGAAAATGAGAAACTTAATCGTTTTTTATCTATTTATGGTGGTGGGTCTGCAAGGAACACTATGGGTGGGAACGGACAGATTTCTTGGGTAGTTTGAGTACGCAGGATTTGCGTAAACTCAGGTGACATTTTGCACAGTTTTGTGAGGAGCCAGGCTTAAACATTTCATTTAATACGTATGAGGTCACCTAACTTGTTGGCGAGCTGAGCTCAGCTGGAACAGGAAGAACAATATTGACTTGAAGTCAGACTCTGAATGGATCATTCCCACTGATGCTGGAGGAGTATAGCTGATGAGCTGAAGTTAAAAAATGCAGGGGGAGCAGAAAGAAACTGGTAGCAACTCAGTGGCAACTCTCCACAGGTTTTGCAGTTTTCAGTAAAAAGAAATTGTGTGATTTGTGATTTAAAACAGTTGGCTTCCAACCTCTACGTATCTATGTCCAATAGTACTTATGATATCTCGCAGAAAATAGAGGTAAAGGGTTTCCCCGTAGAAAGCTTAGTTTCTAATCAATGGGTTTCCCACTTCAGGATAGCAACAGAGGTCAGAGCAGTGGACCAGAGTCAGGAGTCCAGACCTGAATGTCAGGTCAGATTTGCTACACAACCATGACCCTGGACTCAAACTGGAAATGTCTCAGGCACCTAGGAACAAAACAAACAAAATCAGACAAAACCTTAACACCACCAAAACCCTTTGGTTATAAGAATTTAACTAGGGAAAGAAAAGATCAAAAAATATACATACATGCAGCACCATATATTGTTAATAACAGTTACTACTAGAAGTTCAGGTTGCAGAGAATCACATAAAGGCTAAGAAATGTTAGTACGTGGCTGTTGTAACAATATTTAGTTTCACAAAAAATTTCTTCTTCAGTCAGATACTAATCTCTTTGTATCTAACATGTTTCCTTCCATACTGCCACTCTCAGTGTTGAAATATAAAAGATGGTTTTGAAGCTGGATGTCAGTCAGACAACATTAAAATCACTGATAATGCTGAAGCCTGTTATGTGAAATGTGGAGTGATTAGTGGAGTAATGGTTACAGGAGAGTGGAGGTAAGGAAGAAGGAAGACATTTTGTGAATGGTCATGCGTGTTTCATGGATTCCCTTGGTAAAACGGATTCACTTTTTAAGGCAAACTTTTGCTTCTGATGGATGATATTTCTGAATTTCCAACTAACTTTGATTTTGTGACAGTAATCTTACTATTTACAACTATAAACTGTAAGACTGAAAATGAGTCTTAGGCTGCTGGTTGACACACTATGCCACAACTGTTTATGACAGATTCATTAGGTGCATGTTTCCTTTCCTTCTCCTTTGCATGTGACCGAAGCATTACACCTGATGCCAGAATCACTTCTGTGATGAGACACAGGCATGCATTTTCATCCCAGTAGCTGCTGGTCTCCCTTTAATGCTGCTCGTTGCCAGCCAGAGAGGGAGAGGGACAGTACTTACCTAATCTTTCAGGGTAAGAGCCAAAGCTGAAATACCTACCAATCAACCAGTCAACTCAAACTCTCTTCTTCCTTCCTCCTGTCCAAGAATACAAGAGGAAAAAGAAAATGGAAATGAAAAATAGAATATTGGAAATAGACTTCAGTAGCTTGCAATGACTGATTTTACTCTTAGAACTACGTGTGGGTGAAGAGCAGAAGCTATATTCTTTAAGTGACACTGGCTTTGGCAGATGGGAATGGTCAAAGAGAAGGAGGACAAAGAACTAGGGAAATTAAGACTGGACAAGAGCACGATAGCAGTGTGTAAAATGGCCGTCCATGTAGCTTGTTACATTCGTATCTTGAAAATCGTGGTGCACTTCCTGGTAAGTAAGAGGCATTATAAGTCAGTATTATCTGATTAAACGTTCATCAAAGGTTTTGTCAGAATTAATTTATTTATGTGCTCCCTCCCAAAATAACAGGTAATTCAAAGTCTTCTGCAATTGAAGTCCTCAAAAGTACTCCATGTGTAATTATTTTAATTATAAAAACCCAAACAAACAAATATTTCACTAGAGTCATTATATGTCGGCTTATCTCATGTGAAAACAAAAGCTGTTATTACTGTGAGGTCATTGTGAAAGAGAGGTTACGAATGCAGTAAACTAGACATCACCATCACATGGTATATCTAGTGCTACTTGGTAGACAGAAGGCCTATTTATATGACAAGCAAAGGATGGGAGAAAACGAAGGCATTGAGTAATTCTGATGTCGAAATAGATCACCAGACCACTAAATAGCTAAACTGTCTAACTCCTGAACAATTACAGTAATTCAGAAAGTTTGTGAGTTTTTGGATTTGCTTTGTAGAAGGCAGAAGTCAGGAGAGGACAGATTTGTTTGCCTGATTCCAGACGAAGAAGTTGAGCATCTGTGCAAGAATTTTTGATCGTGTTCCTGAAAATAGTTCGGAGATTTTCTTTACTGATAACTGATACCAAAATGATCCGCTTACAAATCTGTAAATAATAAATATACCAGCATAGGAAGATAAGTAGCAATAGAGCTATGCGTGCCTTAATCCAGTGCCTATTATTTTAGATTTTTTTAATTTGGGTTTAAAATTTAATTTGGGTGGACTTGTCCCTTGTACTGTTATGGAGGGAGTAACGGATAGCAGGAAGCTGAACAATATTTGAATGGGTACCAGCAGTCTGAGGAAAAATTTTCAAAGCATTTAGGCTCGTAAATCTTGATTTTAGTTTGCTTTATGTGACAGCTTTTCAGAGTGTTGATCCTGGTTTTCAAGAGTGCAGAGTGAAGTCCCGGATTGTAATTAAATATGTATTTGTATGTACAAGGATAATAAAACCCACTAAACAATAAATAATTTCTGCACAAAGATCATTTTTTTTTGTCCGTTTTGAATATTGAACTTGAGAAGTCTGATAAACTTTGTAAGTAAATTATTGGCTTCTGTTCCTTCTGTGCATTTTTTTTTTCTCTCAGAGTCACTACTGGAGTGAGACCGATGCTTAAAGATACTGGCTAGGTAATCACGTATTTACGTTTACTTAGAGACCAGCAGCCTTTCTGTTGAAGTGTCATTGCTCTATTACATTATACTCCATTCCATGAGAAGAATTTTTCCTTCCTGAAAACTGGAGAAGGTTTTGAGGTACTTTCTTCCATTTCCATTCTTCAGGGAGAACTTGTGTGAGAATCAGATCCTTTGTACTAGAAATAATAAAGTGCTCTGCTAGTGTTAGCTATTAATTCTTGTGGTCTTCATTTTTAAACAGCGTCTAATTTGTTGAGTTGTTATAGCTTTATAGTTTGGCTTTTTTGCAGTAACTGTTGCACTGATGTAACTGAGCTGGTTTGGTCAAACTTCGGATAGTGTTGGCTGGATGCTCCTCTTTCAATTTCAGACTAACCTCTTTCAGTTTGGTCTAAATATAATCCTGTGGTCTCGTCCACAAAAGAGTATTTGCCAGAACTGCCTGACCAGGATAATTATATGACAATACAAAACAAATAGTTTAATGCTCTGTGTGTTCACTCTTAGATTGATGGGGACTTTTTTTTAGTACAGCTTAGTTCACTTACTTGATATATTCTAAACATAATAAACATAATTTTAACTAGAACAAGAATATCCAGATGGATATTTGCAGGAATTTTACTAACATTGTTCAAAACACACTTTAAATAGTTGGTAGAACAGAGAGCATGGACAAGCCTGCTCGCTTTCATCCTAGTCCCTGTGAAGGGAGAGACAAATCATCCACTAACTTTGGCAGGAGCTGGATTGGGTTTTACATTTACTGAGACTAAGCCTGCATCCCATCTTGGTTATGCTTCTGTTACTTAAATTTAACATTGAAGTACATGGATTTAAAAAGCCATCTTAGCTAATTGTTTCAAGCTCTCTGATCTTTATGCTAATACTGGTTTTCTCTGGATTTACTAAGTATGGCTTGTAATGTAACAGTGAAGAATATACATTCACAAAGAAGTTATATATATGTTGGGACACACTGTCACCTAGATTTGAGAGTTAGAGCTCATGCCTGTGTTACATTCTATCTGTTTTCCTGTGCTTATATTTACTGTATTTACAACCTTGGACTGCAATGAAGAGTTTGTTTCATATTAAAGAAAGGAGTCTGTTCTTAGGAGAACGACCTGCATCTTCTATCACTTTCCTTAACAAGGAAACCAGGCAGCTTGTGAAAATTACAAAAGTGCTTACATCTTATAACGTAGCTGAATAATTTTATGACAACCCATCATCAAATAGTTTCATTATAGGTCATATGATAGTCATCTGTGGTAAGCCACCAAAAAGACAAAGAAGGGAAGTGGGTAAGGAGAACTGTCAGCATTCTTGGAGGGTTTAGCTAAGTGAGTAGGCAAACTGCAAAAGAGAAGGTTCAGTTTTTATTGATACATTGGCCTGAACATTGTGTTTTGATTTAGGTTTTTTGTATCTCATGTAATGGTGCTTTTATAAATCACTACCAATAAATGAAAGGAATTAGTTGTTTACTAGGAGAGGAAATGGTAAGAAGTCAACATATCTGTCAGAGACACCAACTATTGGATGAAAAGGAAAGGCTGGCACAGTTTGCGAGAGGAGGTAATGTGGCTACAAGTTTTCATTTAGAAGTCACTACATCTAATTTTCTCTCTTGTTTTTAATAGCTCTTTTGAGGGGGTCAGAATAACAAGTTTTTGGTTTTATTCAGGAGTTTAGTGAGTGGATTATTTTACATCCTGTTTCTTCTGCACAAGCATCTGAATTGCAAAAATCCTCGCAAAAATGAGTATGACTTGGTCCATTTGTTGGTAGCCTAACAGCAGCTGAGCAGATACGGAAATACTATACACCTATATAAACAACTTTGCAGTATTAAGCAGAGTTTCATACTTCTGGATGGGTTGAGAGATGCTTTCTGCAGGTCAGGTTTAATAGATGTAAGGCAAAATACATTATTAGAATGGCAGATCTAGTATTACTCAACTAACATGGATACTTTCCATAGGCAAAATATCTTTGTAGTCAGAAGAGAGCAGTAAACCAGTGTCTAGCTGCTGAAGACTGTAGTAACCTGTGATTACAAGCACTGCTTGTTATACCCAAAGCTGCATGGCTCTGTTCCCTGGTTGTGGCAGCTAAGTACTACTGCCAGATAATTTGTAAACCACAACTTTTCCCCACAGTCTATCATTGATTTCTTTTGTTTGTTTGTTTCCTGGGTAAAACTTCCAGTCAGGTTATTCCTTGTTTTTTTAATTTCCCTTTCTAAAATCAATACAGATATGTGCTATTTTACTTTAAACTTAGTCTTATGGGTAACTCCTGTATCTCCTGGTAGACTTAGAAATCTGAAGTAAGCTTCAGCAATGCAGTAAGTCATTATTACAGTACAGTTCCTGTAATACTTCGCAGTTTGTCTCAATAATTATTTTTTCTTTTAGTAAAGCATCAGCTCAAGAGTTGAGACATATTCCTTTTTCTGTGAGACTCCAGCGAGGAGTTGTTCTGCAGAAAGGCAGTAACTACGGGGCTATTTCTCTACCATGCATGAGAGTACTAATTGTTTCCAAAGTGTGTTAATAGTTGAAAGAATGACTAAACGTGGCATCCTGGGAATTTTGTGTTTAATTCATTCCTTTCCCTGTGTCTATCTTTGTTTCTTTCTCTCAATGACTTACAGATTCACTTTTTTACAGGTCAGAGAAAGGTTCAATTTGAAAACCACTCTGTGTGCTTTCAGTGCTGCATTCACTAACCATAAGATTCCCCAGTTGGAGTTTAGCTGACGGCTTGTGGCTAATGCACGCAGCAGAATACAGTTCAAGTACTTTCACAGTCTTACTGTTGATACTGTGGTAACTAATGAATCTTCAGGATTTTATTTTATTTTTTTTTTTAGTTATAAAACAAACAGCCGTGACACAGAAATGCTTTAGGATCCTAAGTTCTGAGTACAAAGATGGCAATTTTTATATACTCAGTCATCACATCTGAACAGACATAACTAGATAATTTATAGGAAAACAGGTAGGAAGATCTTTACTGGTCAGCTAACCAGAGTATCCGTGAGGCTTTTCTTGAAGATTATAGAAGTCATCAAGCACCCATTCAATTAACCTTTTAAATACAGATAGGAGGACATAAGTTTACAATATCAGGTAGCATTGAACTGTCTCAGTTTTTAGGAGGTTACACAGGTGACTTCTCAAAAATTCTGTTTTTCCTTCAATCACCTGCCTGCCTTACCTTCTTTCCATCTTCATGGCTCTGAAGAGAGATGGTATTTGCCCTGTGCAAGGCACTTGTACATCCCCTACATGCCTTTCATTTTCTGAACAAGAAAAACAAGCTCTGTTTTCACCTGAGAAAACCTGTGGGCTACCGTGTACACCTCAGCATATATAACTCAGCCAAGAACAGGGTAGCAGCCATACCCAGGAAGTCACATTCTCTTGAAACTAGGTTTACAGATGCATATCATCCCTTGAATTGCCTTGAGATTCCCTAAAGAAATACTTTTCTTTTTCCACTTCCCCTCTGAGATTTCATGGACCCTGTGACCTCCAGCGGAGCTTGGTACAGATGACTGTATAAAGACAATTTTCTGAGGTGCCTGTTAGTATTCTGCTGACACCGAGCTTGCACGCCGCTGGTTCTCCAGCACCATCTTCTTCTCCTGTGCTGAGGAATCAGGCACCAACATCCAAGTGCATCTGGAAAATGATGCTTACATCTATCCTAGCAAACTAAATGGGGCCAAGATGTGGGTGACTCAGACACTGGATATTCATCCCATGTTTTTACATTTTAAGTGTGCTCCCTGGCACAATTTTAGTCCATGCAATCTCTCTCCTAAACAATGCTTGAGAATATTTATCCTTCCAAAGTTCAGTCTGTGGGCTTTAAAACCATCTGGCCTGTATGTAGAAGCTCACTGGAGCTCTTCTGCTCACTGTTTTAGAGAGTTCAGATCTGAAGGGCAGCCTCATTTTCCTCATCCAGCTGCCCCTGTTGGCACAGTTCCGAGTCTACTTTTCTCTGAATTATAAAGCCGGTGGAAGGTGGTGTTGGGAAAGGGCTGTTCCTCCCACCACTGCTACGTCATGCCAGTCTAATTGCTGTTTAATTTACTAATCACAAAGCTTATGTTTAAGAAAAAAATCAATACTGTTTAAGTATTTGTGCTACTTCTCATCTTTTAAATAATAAAGGGGAGAATTGCTGCCTACTTGCTTTTCATTCACCTTTGCTTGCCTAGTATGAATTACCAGTTTTAACTGTGTTGGTTTTTTGCTGTTGGCTTTCTTTTGAGATATTGGAAAGAATTTGGAGTAAATTAAAATTGTTTGGTATCTGCTGTATTTGTCCTCAAGAACCAGCTGTACACCCTAGTGTTATTTCTGAGTTTAGAAAACTGTGTTTTTGATACATGCTTGGCAAGTCTCCCAGTAGAGACAGTTCAATCAGCAAGCGGCAGTAACACCTATCTCTAATAAGGTGTCCGTAGCAGATGTGTTACCTGACAAAACTGAGGGATTTTGCTGTCCCCAGCCTCTTTTATTTTTAAATTATTATAAAGTTTATAGGGAAGAAAATGAACATTGCTTTTTTTCATCCTGTGGGACTGTTGCTTTACTAAATGTGATGGTTTTGTTCATTGTCTCTATAAACAAAGTATTTAGGTTTGCTCAAATCAGTTATGGTGTATTGGCTTAGCCCATAAAATAAGAACAGGAACAATAAGCTCTTACACTTCCTTTCTTGTAGCTGATGTAACTCTATAAAACTCAGGGTGAATTTATTAAATTTAACTTTTTTTTTTTTTACATATCTTGCAACTTTGTTATTTCAGCCCATATCGGAACAGCATGGCTGCACGTATCGTTAGGTGACTTGAGCAATGCTTTTATGAGGAGGTCATAATGAGGTGGGGGACTAGATGATCCTTGAGGTCTCTTCCAACCTTAATGATTCTATTCTATTCTATTCTATTCTATTCTATTCTATTCTATTCTAAAAGCACCGTAAGTTGTCCAGCTAAGGACTGGGATTAGTTACTGAACCTTACACTGCTTTCGTACTACAGTCATGCAGGCTTCTGTTGGGTCAAACTGATTCCTTAGGCAGGATTTTAGTCTTAGGTCTTTGGGGAAAAAGAAAAAGTTTGCAGGAGTGTTAATTATATCTGTATTTCCAGACCATCTGTTGTGCTGGTGGTATTTGTCTCTCTTAAAATTTAGAAATTTGTTCTTTGTAGGAGGCTTGTAAGTTTTCTTGTATGTTTTTTGTTAGTTTACATTTAGCCTAGGTCACTTTAGGAAAGTAAATCACTTTCTGTATTTGTAGAAACTTTGGAAGAAATGAGCATTTTTGGTGAGACAGTGCACAGTTTCTGTATGACTGCCTTCACAACTTAGCAGCACTAAAGCTCCAATTTGTGTTTTCCAATGCTACAACTGAATTCAAAAGATATAAATGCGAATGGCAGCAGAACAAATTGTTACAGGTGCTTTCCAGATATCCTGGTCTTTATTCTCCTCTTCCTTTTTCTTATGTGCTACACTAGGAAGGGTAAAAACAAGCATGGAAAGAATTGTCCACAGGTTGGGTTTGAGGAATCCCCTCAATCTTAAAGATGTTAAAACCAGGTTAAATCTGACAAAGGACATCAGGGGGCCAATGAAGTTCAGCAGTATAAACGCAACTCAGACAAATAAAGCTCTTGTAGGTCGCACGTCCTCACAGGTAGATGTGTGAAACACAGCTTCCTACAGCGCTTGCTGTGTGAGTTTCTCATCTCTGGAAACTAGTTTCAAACTCCTGTCCAAACTGGAATATATGCTAGTAAAGAACCAAAACAGAGTGTTCCAGCCAGTGTGCAGAATGGTTGTAAAAGCTCTGCTAGACATGCAAGTGAAAGCAATGTTCAGTTGATTATGGCCCAGTTCTTAGTTGAGAAAAGTGCGAGAACCTATGACCTCATGGCTGCTCATCAAGTAGTTTAAGAAGAAAACCCATACTGATATTTTGAAAGTGGAGGTGTTAATTTTTCAATATTCATATATGTAGCATCTTTGTTTTAGATACCACAAGATGGGCATATTGTGATTGTGCCAGTAGTTGAATGGGGGAGTTCTACATGTATCAGCCTGTTTTTCATTGTGTTGACGAGCATTTGATCATTATTTCTAATCATATCAGTGGTGCTGTATCACATAAACATGGTGATGGGGCACCTTGTTGTTTGTGGAACTCCTTGGTATTTCGGTAGTTTGATAGCATGTGGATAGGCAAATCATAAAAGCGAGACTATTGCTACTGCAGTAATCATCATCTAACTTCTGTATTTCTGCTTTTTGTTGCAGTTGGACTTAAATTGTTTCTGTGACATAAAATGTCCAATGCCAAAGCAGATGTTACATTCCAGGTTACACATCAACAGCGTAAATTGTGAGTCCGGAGATCCCAAAGTCACACCTACTTATAACGTAAACGACATTGAGAAGGAATACAGATACTCATGCAGCTGGTGTGGCTGGGCTGTATGAGCGTGTCTCACATGCATATGCACTGCCTTTTGAAAATAACCATTTGTTACTTCAGATCTCATTTAAAAGTTTTCTTTTGATCTTAGTCGGACATTTGGTGGTGGTGTCCAATGGTCAGTGCAGATGTTTGAGTGAAACAAATTTGTAACCCAGAGTCGGTGGTAAATGCTTCTTCAGTAATGTTAAAACTGCTTGTTCATATTTTCAAGACCAATCAAACCAGACACAGAGTCTATTAAATTGTCTGCTTGAGCTCTTCTGTATATACGCGAAAATGTCTAGAAACAGAAGACCTCTGTGACTGCTTTCCCATAGAGGCTGTATATGTGTACAAGGTTTCTGAAGCTTTAAATACTTGGCTAGCGCTGTTAATGGCGGCAGTGCCAATTCAGACAGAGGAGAGTGCTGGAAAAGTGGAAAAACAATGATACCCTGGGGTTGAAGAAAGATGAGATCACTTGTGGATATGTTGAATGCTAATATTATGTGACTGCTGATGACCACACCTTCCCAGGGGCAGAATCACTCACTCAGCTTTCAGTGGCTAAAGGGAAAAGTATCTGGATGGAACCTCTGAATTTGCAAGAATAATTTGTCCAGGGACAGGTTCATTCTTGTTTGACAATTTTTTTTTTAGTGCTCAGCTTGAAGAGCAAGAGAATCTAGGAGATTCAGTATTTAGAAAAAGAAAAGAATAAAAGTAGATAAACATAATGAAAGAAACCCCAACCTCAAATCATAAACCTACAGAAGAATGAGACCAAATCAAAATGTGAGAGGCTTGAGAAAAAGATGCTCCTCTCATCCCTTCCTTTTGCATTACGAGATACTTCCCTGTACAGCATTTCTTTTCTTCTCCTCCAAAACTGTAAGTTTCTGTACTGCTCTGTGACCTAGAGGCTATTTGGAATTCACTTTTCTTGAATAATTGCAGGTGATGTTGTACAGAAGTGGAGACATTGGAAGTTCTGTGGAAGGCTTACCCAGTGATCAGTGGTAAAACACCTAAGCAAAAGGTGTCAGTGTGTATGAGGGCTCTTAAAATCTCTTTTCTGTCATTTGGACGTGTACTTTCTTCCTTGAAGATCTTCACTGTGCAGAGTAAGCTACACATACTCCTGGACAGCATTTTCTTCTTTTGTTTCCAGCACTAACTGTTGTAACTAATAGTCCAGGACTTCGAAAGGCTTAAAACTTTTCTTTTTCAATGAAAAGGCTACACTTTTCTTTTCTGGATGACTTCAAAAGCAGTCTCTCTTTTCTCTTAGACATGATACTATTGATTTGGTTAAAAATGATGGTAAAATGCTAGTAGATTAGAATGGATGACTAATCAGTTTGGACAGAGATTATACAATATTTGATTTTATTTCTAGAAGTGTATTTCTTTCTAGATAAACCTTAATGGTCTTGTAGAGAGGCAGTGAGTTTGTTAGAGTTGCAAGTAGAAATGCCAATAAGAAAATACCTTGCATACGAATATAGCAACAGGAACATTTGTAGAAAAAAAAATATAAATAGTTTTGCTTTCCATTTTACATGGATATAGTAATAAAACAGAAGCAGAAGGTAGTTTTAAGAATTAAGACTTTGATTAAAGAGATGCGCTTTATTTTATCCTATGGTGAATTTATTCAGTGGTTTGAACTCAGGACTAAATGCACATTGGGCCAGAAGATTGCACAGAAAGGACTGAAATCTGAGTTGAGGCAGAGAAAGGAAAAAAAACCTAACTTTTTGCTGCTGTGTGCAAAGGGACTGCAGTGCAGGAGGTGAGACACTGTATGATGATTTCCTAAAAAGCAACTTGATAAAAGACAAGCTGTATTTTAGCTTGTAAGACACAAATGTAAAACTGAAAATGCATGAAAGAGCCGAGAAAAGAAGCCAAATTACTGAGATCCATTATATGCAGGGAGGAGATGAAGAAGGCATCAAGTGTAGGACTTGGCAGTTTGGTGGCATCAGTGGAAGAGAAGAATATTGACACAGGTGAACTCACCACATTGAGTCGTTGTTTACATGTAGAGGTTTACATGAGCATCCAGGGTGATGCCGTGGAAAGGTATTAAGTAATACTGAACTGAATGAAGACGGTAGGGGTAACGTACGGAAATCTACGTTTTGTGAGCCAGTAATATAAAGATGAACAGAAATGGCAGCTGTAGATTTGAATGCTGAGGTAGAAAGGAAGGAGGAATAAAGAAGGAAGAATGACGCTAAGGGTGTTGTTCAGTGAAGCCGTTATGAGGAGACTTTGATGCAGAAATACAGGGAGAGCAATCTTTTTTGACACTCACATGAAAAATCTCTCGGATACCAAATAAGCAATTTTAAAATTACAGGAACAGAGTTTTATTGGCTTTTACTCTATTTCAAACCAAACTGCAATTGCAGTTACATAAAACAGTGTAGGATATATTTAATATAGGTACCAGTTCATCAAATTACCTTTACCTTTCAGCTAAAGTGCAGCGATTCTTTTTGTTCCAACTGGTTTAGTTTCTGATTTCTGAGGCATAAGCAGCAAAGGTTTCTCCCAAATGAATACGTTCCTGCTTTTTACCAGTCCTTTAATATTTATTTAAAGAACTATAGGTACGTTTCTTGCATTAAATAAAATTTATTGACTAGCTTGAAAAAAAAGTACAACTTGGTCCCATGAAAAGGGTTTTTTTTCCAGTTTCTGTCTCATTAAATACTCTGGCTTCTTTCACGGTAGCTTTTAGGTGCTGAGCTTTTGAAAGATAACATGAAACATTACAGGAAGCAAGAGTTTGCCTTTTTTTTTCTTCTTCTTCTTTTCCCCCTCAGAATTGAGTTTATGCTTCTGTTGCCCTAGTAAAGCAGTGTTTGTATGGGGAAACTTAAGATTTGACCTATACAAGTGTCTGTCCAGCTCCTTGTCCACATGCAGTATATAGGACTTGAATAATTACTCAGTTGAACGCCGTGTTGAAGGACAAGCCAAAATTGAGTTGTGATTTTGCAATACCTCACTAAATGGATTATGTTTTTAAAAACAAAATGTCTTTCATTTATTGCATGTTTTTTTTTCCCCCCAGCATATAATATGTTTAGAGCAGGAAATTAAAGGTAGCCTTACGGTTCATGTTTGTCAAAGAGTTTTAGAACTCATTCATATTCTGTACAAAAATCCCCAAACTGTTTCCTATTTCACTTTTGTTTTCTCCAGTAGGTCCTCAAAGGATAGAATTAAATGCCTACGTATGTAGAGGGGACCTTAGGTAAGGAATGAGGACAAGAACGGCTAGAAGAATTTCTTCTTGGAGAGTTTCTTATTCGCTGGGCAGCAATCTCATGTTTTCATAGTAATTTCTTTATGCTGTCCTCCATGAATCTCACATCTCTTTCTGAAGAGTAGGGTGACTTCAACAGCCTTGCTAGTATCCTCCTAGTTAAAGTTGCTCTACTTGTAGGTACAATATAGCTGACGTCAAGCTGAGGAGAGAACAGAACTTCCTTTTCCTACTTTGTTTGCGCAAAGTTACATGCTAACATATGATGTATAAGATGTGTGGCACCACAGATGATGTTTGTTAGTGGTAATAAGTGAGGCTGTTGTGTTTCATGCTGAAGTCAATCTGCGCAGGGAACACTGCTGCATGAATTGTCCACCTCACGGATTCCTACTTTAAACGTAAGAGCCAAGATAATCTCCTCAGCCGAAGTGACTGTGATTCTGGGAAGAATAAAAAAATCTGGAAATCTAAATAACTAAATGAGCAGAAAAGAAGATGCTTGTGGGACTGTTGATGTTAAGATGTAAGCACAGGTTTTTGAAATTCTAACTCCTAGACTTGAACCTCTAAATAATACCAAAAAGGAACTTTACATCCTGAGTGCTCTTTGTAGAATCAATTTTGGTTATTCATAAAGGTGTGAGGAAAACATTGCGCTAAGGTGTGATAATAGAGGGTGAAATAAAAATTGTTCAATTCTACTCTCACATTCTTGTAGCTATATATGATTCTGTAATACTTACAGAATAATGGAATTAATTTCTGAGACAGAAAATTGCAAATTGCTTCCGATATGGGATAGCATTCAAAATGCATCCTGCAACTGAGGTTTTAGATTTCATATTTATGACTGGAATTTCTTACATTGCCTTTCTGACAATGCTTGCATAAGTATAGCAATGTAGAATAAAAACGCTCACCTCTGAAAAGGCAAAGCTAAAGCTCTTCTGCACTTCTTACTCCTCAAAACAGTCCCTCGTGTACAGAATTCTGGTGTAGAGTTAAAAGGTACTGTTAATTTCAGCTGAATGCATACTTTGCTAAAATACATAGTCCCTTCCTTCCAGATAATTGCATCCTGGCCGAACACAACACCGTATCTTTTGAAAATATGCAAGTGGCTAGATATGTACTGCCAAAATTTGGTAGTGAAAAGTTACTGCAAAGGGCATATAAGAGTTTCCCTGTTCTCCCGGGACAAATCTCCATGGTTAGTATTTCTAGTTCTAAGAGATGTAGACCACTGTGGGGAGAAGACACATGTTTAAGTATCTATTGATGGGGCATATATGGCATGTTGGAAACCAGAAATAGACATTTTAAGTTAAACTGAGAGCTATGGTATTTCCAACTATTCTGTACTTTAAAATGCCACGATTGTAAATATATGTGTTAGAATCTTCTGCAGTTTTGTATTCAGACTTATGCTGTACGTCGTTAGCTGATACACATTTACACTGAGAGCCAGCCTGATTTCTGATCAGTAAGAAGTTAGTTGACCTGCAGTCAATCTCTTTTTCTCCCAAATTCAAAGTTTTACAATTTCAGTTTTCAAAAATAGCCAATCAATTCCTTGTGGTCGCCATTTCCAGGTGAGACATGCTAAGTAAAGCCACTGTCAGAGCTGTCTCAAAAGGGGAGAGTATATTTTAATAACCAATTTATATCTATTTGCACGTTGTGTCTAGAAGTTCTCAGGTGGTTTAGGATGAAGTTGCAGTATTGTGTGGCGGCACTGTGTCTGACTCTCCATGTCTCATTTTAATTCCTCGTGGGGCAAAAAAGACTTTTACCAGACTCTATTCAGCATTTAAGTAAGTGTTTCAAGTTATAGGCAGGCAGTTATCAGGATTTTCAGATGAATTTACCTCCTGTTTATTAAATCCTGTATGTAATTTTAGTCTGGAACTTGTGTCCATATGTTTTGTGCTAAAGCATATATTAACAGTTGAGGGGAAAAGTGGCAGTCATTGTTATGGCACAAAATAAGCTGTATGAATTCACTTCAGGATACGATATCATTGTAAGAAGAGAAGACAGACTATCAGGTGTTAGAATAAGATTTTTAAGCAGCACTGGTAATAAAGATATGAAACAAATTACTGCTTGTGAAAAACATGAAAGGGTGTAGCATCTGGAATTGTGAGAATGCTGCACCCATTCAGTTGAAGTAAACGTGACCTGGATGGTCCTTTTTTTTACTGTAGATGACTAACAAGAACAGGCCTTCTAATGCAGAGGGACTGTGAAGTTTACTTTGGGTTGTAAGCATCTTACAATTAAATGTGGTATCTTAAGGCTATATATAAACGTGATTTGTCAACCTCTAACCTCTTGTGTGAGGCTAAAGCCAATTCTTAATCCCAAATCTCTGCCAATCTGAAAGCAGAATCCATTCAATAGTCTCATACTGTTTTCTGAAAAAAACGTGATCCTGTCAGGACAAGCAGGCCTTCTGCAATGTCCTCGGAGTTCAACAGTTTCCCGGCGTGTGAAGGAGGTGCCACGTCACCGTGGCTAAAAGCTTTGAGAACTTGCTGAAGTGTGTTTCCTTCTCAGTGGTCCTGTTACGAATCTGGTCAGTAAGCAGGTAGAGTCACTGAAATGGAGTTGATGATGTTTCACAGGGGAAGGGCATAATTTCAGTTGTAAATGAAAGTAGCTCTATTTAAGTGAAGAATTCTGCTGCATGCCAGTGAGTTAGAAACAAAGATTAGTACATCAGGAGGAGAAGTTGTGGTCCTGACAGACTGACAGTGTATTTCTTATTCTTGCCCTACGTAATCGTAGTTACTTAATGGATACAAGTTTGATGCCGTTGTAGCTACCTGTAGCATTGTTTCTGGTCTTCTTTCTGTTCTTCCTACACACTGCTCTTCTCATTGCTGTTCTGTTGCTGATCCTTCCTTCCAGCGCTTTGTGCTACTGGAACGAGTTTTATATTGTGCCTTCACTTACCTCTTTTGCAGACGTATCTCTGCTGACCAGATCACTTTTGACTTCGGAAAGGAGTAAAAATACCAGTTACTCAAAACCAACGCTGCAAGTAGGAGGTGTGTCTACAAACAGGGATTTCTTTTTAAAGAGATTTTTGACTTAAGAAACTAAATATTTTATGTAGTAAGCTCTTGGCCACACCACATGCTTTTAAACTTGAGAGCTGTGTGATATGCAACTAACTTTAGTGTGATAGATTGCTTTGGAAGATGGTCTATTCTGGGCCATTTCAGATCATCTCCTTATTCTCAGCAAAGGTTGGGAGATGCTACTGCAAGCTTCTGTGAAACTGTCATCATAAAGGCCATCCGTGGAGCTACTTTAGCAATTTAGGACCTAAGAAGCTTCTTCCACATTGGAATGGATGGCTTTTTGAGTATGTAGAAAACTAACAGAAAATACTGTTTGTTGAAATGGTAATATTTCATGGAAATAGATGGGCTCCTGGTTTTGTTCTTGTGTCATTTGAACTGTACTTAAAAAAACCCCCAACACTAAATCCCACCATTCTTTATCTATCAGTCTCTTTTATTTCCTGGTTTTCTTTCCCATTTTGAAGTTTCTCAAACATTAAATAAATGTTTTAAAAGCTTATGAACTGAAATACTTGATGTCATTTTTGAAATAAAGCTTTTTACTGGAGTCTGTTAACAATCAGACTTCTGAAAGGCATTCTTGTCAAATTGCAGTATTAAACAGTTTGCTCAAAGTTATGGACAGAAAATACTATCTCATGTAGTTTTTTCCAGATCTTCCTATCACAAATTTTGGTGAAGTTAATGTAAACATACCTGCATTACACAGCGAAGGAGGGCTTTTGATAATACAATATGTTTCAATAATACACAGTTTTCTAAATATAACTTTGTCTGACATTGAATTCTGAGTGATGTAAGTGGAATTTAATAACACTTTCTTTAAAAAAAGCTTCTGGAAAAACTGAGCAACAGTTTATACTGCTATATCTCTTTCACATTCTCTATTAACTCTTTCAGTCACTTCATAAATAACTCCTTTATGTTATATATCAACAGAGAACTATTTTTTTCTTTTAAATTTATGTTTAAAATGGAACTTCAAGACGATTCACTCTCAGATACGTTTCCCTTCAAGCCAGTAGAGCAGAAACCATGGTGACTGTCTCAAAAAATAGTGCTTCTAATTTCCCCGGTATTTAAGGGTGCAAAATTTGGGATTTTCACCATTATGATACAGTTACAAGAATGAATTATCTTAATTATTTGTTTATCAATGTAACATTGATTTTTTAAATGTAAACTGAAAAAAGGCAACCCAAGCCCTACTGATAGCATCAGACATTTGGAAAAAACTCTGTGTGTTTAGTAAGGCCAGCTTTCTCTTGCTTTATGTTACATTTCTCATAGTATGGTCAGTTTATCATTTTTGGCAGCAATTTTTATCCTAGTCATATGTGGTATAGGGCCCTATAGAGTTTTATGCTTCTGCCTAAGATTTCCATTATGTTTATGCTGCTTCTAGATACTTTACATCTAAGGATGGTTTTCAATTACCATCTTTGTGCTGTGACATCCAGGTGCTGAGAATTTATTTCTGTTCATGTGGAAGAAGCAGTCTTGGAAAATGCTTATCAGATGGTCTGTATTATAAATGTATATAACACCTACCAGCAGAAACAAGAATGTAGTCTCAAGAGCATGCAGGTATGAGACCTGCTAAAAGAAGGTTGAATGTGTTATTTTTCATCTCAGGCAATATCCCTCTGTGGAAAAGGGCTGTAGAAATTCATTGGGATTAAATAAATGTATGTTTTTCCATAGAAATTATTCTAAAAGCATATACGTTTCATTACCATGCTCTTTATTTTTGAGATTTAATTGATCTGTAATTTTGTAGCAGGACCACTACATTCAGCTGTTGGTTGTTAACATCATATTTAAATGCCATGGAACATTTTCCTAAGAGTTGCAGTATGTATTGTGGTATGTAATATATACGTTAGAGCCAGTTATTAATACTTACTATTTTGGAAGCTGTAAGGAATTATTTATTTGTCTTAACTTTTTCGGTTAGATTTCATAGTGCAGTAGTACTTTAAAATACCTCAGCTAATCAGAATTGGCCAGCAATCTAAAAGGCGCGTGAGTGAATACTGAATTTTGACAAGTCTTTTTGAAGGAAATGAAGGATGAAAAATGACTGACTTGTTATATACATCTGTAAACACACACATACATGCATATACATATACACCTGTGCATAGACACTCTTCTTTGTGACTGAACTTGAATGCTGTAGCAAACGCTGTGCAGCCAAGCTCTACATGGTGCAAAGGAACAGGCTTTCTTCACAGTGTGTACAGGAGGGACTATTTCTTGAAGCAGCCTCTATGCTGCTAGCTTCAGTGACAAAGCTTGTAGGCTGGTGTCTTCTACATACATGCAGCCTACAGATAGCACTTTGGGGCACTGCGTAAATAATAAACATAAACCCATTATTTGGAGGGAGATGAAGCTGGCTGGAAACAATCAGCATGGATTTACCAAGTTTGTGCTGATTGCCTTGTATGATAAAACAGCTGGATGAGGCTGTGAATGAGAGAGAACAGTAGATGTCATTTATCTTAACTTCAGCAAGACTTTTTGGACACTGCGTCCAAATATTCTAGTGTCCAACTTAGAATGTTATGATCTGGATGGGACAAGTAAATGCGTAAAAAATGGTTGAATGATTAATGGGTTGTACTCTAGCAGGAGGTCAGTGACAAGAGGAGCAGCACAAGAGTTTCTTCTGGGACATGTCCTGTGTAACAGTTTCAGCAATGACCTGAAGGAGTTGATGGATTGTGTGTTTATGAAGTTTGCAGATGACACCACATTGGAGGGACCGCTCTTGAGGACAGAAGTACCATCCATAATGACCTAGACAGGCTGGAGGGGTGGGTCAACAGGAACCCTACAAAATTCTACTGCAAAGACCTGTCCTTGGGAGGGAAGAATCCCCCTGCAGTGCTACAGGCTGGAGGAGCAGCTCTGCAGGAACAGTCCTGGGGGTCTTGGCAGGCATCACACTGAGCATGAGCCAGCCCTGTGCCCTGGCAGTGACGACGGCTAAGGGCATCCTTGGCTGACCACAGTAAGCAGGTTGAGGGAAGAGATTATCCCCCTTACATACTATTCTTTAGACCTCATCTAGAAATGCTCAATCCAGTTTAGGGCCTTTCAGTATGAGAAAGGCATTGATAAACTGTAGAGAGTTCATCAAAGGGCCTCCACAATGGTTAGGGGGCTACAGCTTTTGCCCTGGAAGGGGAGGCTGAGGAAACTTGGTCTATTAACCCCAAACAAGAAAAAGCTTTGGGAGGGAGGGGGATCTAGTAACAGCCTTCCAGTATCCACAAGGCGGTTATTGAAATGATGGAGTTCTAACAGTGAATGATGAGAGGATGCAAAGGCAATGAACATAAATTGAAACAAGACGTTCAGACTGGATATAAGGAATAACTTTTTCACTATGAGGTCAGTCAAGCGATGGAGCAATTCTGGAGTCCTCATATTTGAAGGATTTTGAGATTCAGATGGATGAAGCCGTGAGCAACCTGGTCTTACCTAACAGTTGTCCTTATACTGAGCAAGAGGTGGGACTTGAGATCCCCTGAGGTCCCTTCCAAACTCAATTATTCTTTGATTCTGTAATAACTGGTTGAAATATGCACAGCTGTACACAGCTGGAGAGGAATTCCATTTTATCATTCGTTGTGCTGGGGAGATCTTGCTTCTGAAGCCTTCTGAGTTTGCTGCTTAATATGTGAGCTTACAAAGAATGCCTTAACAAAGAAGTTAATTATGGTAGAATTAGAATTGGGGGCCTAGCTTTACACCATGTTGCAAGTTCAGTATGAATCCACACCTTGGGCACAAGCTTCAGCAACTTTCTGACGGGGGAAAAAATTGTGCCCATCTTACCATGACGCTGAAGAGCATCAATGCTTCCTGTAAAGCTGCAGGGGCCGTGACCCAGTCTGTTCTCAGCTATTCCATCTGTCCTCAGGACACTGAAAAATGCCTGACATTGGGATGAAGGGGTGGGCTTTTTGAACAAGAGCCCCAGAGTGATGTGCATCAAGGGCAGCTGACATTTAGAGAGCCCCAGCTAAGGCTGCGCTTTCATCTCTGAGTATATGCTGCCATGCTGTGACACAATCTTATGGAGCTGGGTCAAAGTGTGTGTCAGCTTTTAAGCCATTCACCGCCTCTGTTTCGATACCTGAATTGCTCTCCTGATTTGTATATTTTGGCTTGTGCTTCTTTTTCAAAATATGCCTCTTTTAATAATACTAAATACTTCTGGATTTAGAAATTCATGTATATATGTTTAGAAATTCATATATATATTTTGATGGCTTGAAAAATGCAGCTAAAAATGCCCTTTTACCCATATAGAATGAAAAATAACAGCATGTTTGGCACATGAAATTACCATGATCCTTCTAAAATTTAGTAATGTGTATAGAATTTGTTCTAGTTCAGATGTAATTTCCTTAACTTTAGGTGTATTTTGTATTTTTTTCCTGTATCTGTTTAAAATGAAAGGTACACAGCTCTTGTGGGGTTCAGCTTCCATCTTTTTATTTGTTCAAGTGCATTTTTAAGTGGCTTCCTGTAACTCAAAGTTGTCAGTGTGTTATTTAACTCACAGATTGTCCTTTTTACAAGAAGAATACCACCTCATATGTTTCTGGTTTGATATGCCGTTTTGGAAGGCCTCTAGCACCTGATCCAAGGCTCACCGAAACCTCCAGAATTTATTTTTTTCATTGACCTCAGTGAACACAAACTCAGCAATCCAGAATGAAGCACCTTCATTTTTTCTTCTGTGGGAGGAAACACAAAATATTTTTTGAACATAAATCAGGATAGTCTTCATTTTTTCTATCCAAGACAGTGGAAGTAGCAGAAAGCAGCCTGGTCAGACTATTCAGACCAGTGTTGCTTAATCCTTAGCAGGCCTATGCCAGAGGATGGGAGTGCAACCATGTCCAGATTCATCACAGACTCATCACAAGCTGTATAGGTGGTTGCCCAAGAAAGTATCTGATGGACTCTTTGGTAATGCCAGGAGACTGTTAAACCCTGTTTAGCATTTCTCCATGTGTCTGCAATGTGGTTAGAAAAAGCAGTGATCCCACTACAGTATCTATGTCATCTTTTCATCTGTGGGAGTCAACCATTTAGAAGAAAATGGAAAGTGTATAGAAATTTGTGGCAGTAAAAAAGGAGTTCTTTATTTTTTCCATATGTACAGAACTAGAGTACCTAAACATATGGGTATGGGGTCATGAGAGAATATGTGATATATGGTAACTTTCTAGGTAGTAGACGTGAAGCTGTTAATATTATGATTTGACCGATGGATTTTTTTCATTGCTTTTGCTGAGTTTACAGTAAAGCTTACGTTACGCCAGTTGCTTGTAGTTTGGTTTCGGTATGATTTCTTTTGCTTAAGAGCTTTTCTGAACAAGTCCGTACAGTAGCACATATACGAAGTTGTAAAGAAGGAACAATTTTCACCTTTTTATTGAATCTCTTTTTCTGTGTTGAACAGCACCAGTGATTTTCTATCATAGGATTAGCGATTCTGTGCATAGGATTACTGTTCTAGGTGACAGTGTTTACCTAATCGAGAAGATATTGTAAGTTCTTGTCTATTATCTATTTAATTCTTTGAGCCAGGAATATTGAGTGTGAATTTCCAACATCTTAACTAATTGTACTAAAAGTTTACATTTTACAGTAGAAAGAATGGTATTCTTCACGGGGTTTTTTGTGCTATGTCTATGAGCCACAACAGCAGAAGTGCACCGAATCATACCTGAGGGTGCATTTTGAAGGAGTTACACACCGTTAGGTAAGGGCTAAGGCTGGTCTTTGGGAGACTCTGATGATGGGAGGACTGGAGTTGAAGGCGGTAAGAGGAAATAATTGAATTCCCAGTTTTGTCACAGACTTCTGTGTGCATAACACTGATAAAATTACTTATCTGTAGATCACTTTCCTAATCTGTAAAACATGTATGAAGTTCTTTGTAAGGCATATAAGTATTCTGTGCAGAATTATAGCCTGTACTAGGACCTGCCCAGGGAAAGCCCTGTGAACTGCCATAGACTGGTCAGGAGTTCTGGAGCTTGGAGCGTTCTCCATCAACACGCCCCAGTGTGGTTTATGTGGTCCCATGCGTGCTCTCCCCTACTCAGCGTGGGGCTACATCTACTTTTGATAGAAAGGCACAGAGTATTACTTGCTTTGGTAAATAATTCCCCTGACGGAACACTTTGCTTCTTGGATTAGGAAGTGACACTCTGTCCTGGCTGCACACGGTAACGTAAAACCAGTTGTGGCACAAGATATTTATGGATAGCTTGTGATTTTATTTCAGGTCAGTACCTAGTTCTAAAAAGAAAATCATATTCGTGTTTAAAAAGTGGCTGGATATTATTTTGGTTTTCAGTCAGTGTATGATGAGTCCTTTCTAGTAATTGGAAGTAAAAATGAAAGTAGCGTGGTAGTTAAATGCATTAAACTTTAAAAAATAAATTGCATTCATGTTGGAAGTGTTTTCATTCCTTCAAGACAATGCAACAACAGACATATCCATCCTCTTGAAATGGATTAAGTTGGTGAGATTTCTACAGGGAAAAGTCAAAACACCCATCTGAGCAGAGTGTGCTCAGGATGTCTAGGAAAGCGGGTGATGGAACGAGTGAGGAAAAAGGAACTGGAAAGGAATTCTTCATTCTCACCTTCCCTTACTCTCCCAGCAGTCCAGCTCTGCAAATCTGCGATGGGGAAAGCTGAGATCTGTGGAAGAATGTCGAACTTCCGCAGGCGCTCAACCAGCTCCTTACAATTTTACCTTTTCAGCTGGCCGGCAGATCTCCCCAGGGAAGCCTCGGCGCACAGCTTCCATTTAACAGGGGGCGGAAGAGAAAACTGTCTGGGAACGCATCAGTCCCTGAAAAAGAGACGCTTGCGTTAGATGTGGGATCACACTTACGCAAGGATATAGAACCAAATGTTAGCATCTTGTATTAACGTAAGGTAACAGATTGCCAAGAAGATTTCTTAAAAGGCCCAAGATATTTTCGGCTGCCTGTGTGACTCGGCTTGTGAGCATTTCAATGCAGTAGACTGAACTGAAGAATCTCTAACATGGATGGGTCACCCTAGTGCAAAACGTCAAATACTTCATGTGACTAATTGCACTGGAGAGATTTAAGGGGAACTGTTACAGTTACAGATTGTATTTCCACCATTCTGTATAAAAAAAGTTTCTGTGACATCAGGACAAAAGAATAAAATGCCAAAAATTCTGAATTTTGAAAATAAGAGTTTAGTAGTTCACCTTCTGAATTTTTTATTAGTAAAAGCACACGGAGATCTGATTTACAAGACTGACAAATCAATTCTACCTTCTGCTGGCAGGGCTAGCTGTGTAACTTTGAAAATCAGTCCAAGAATCCCATTCTGTGTATCCTCACACAACAATGCTCCGTACTTAAGCTGAGATTACAAATGACATGTACTGAGGCTGGCTCAGGGACTGCTGCAGAAATGGGGTATCTCAGAAGCCCATAAGGCTCACAGGGAAGTCAGCTCTGTACCTTTGGTCTTTTTTACTTTAATGAAAATGCTTGCTTTAGTTTTCTGAATTTAGGAATGTGTCTTTTTAAACCTGTCTACTTACAGTTTAGGGCAGGCTGTGTTGTAGTTGTAAAACTATATAGATGAAGTCATGAAGCTGAATCTTTAGAGGAGTAGAGCTTTTGCAGTTTGATTCAGTTTCTTGCAAGGAAAATGTGCTTGTTATGAGTCTTAGGCCAAGTTTAAAAAAATACATTGCAACATGTACCTTTTGCAAAAAGTTGTTTGGCAGGAAAGGACAAGGGTGCTCCTTACTTTTTAATGCTTTCTTGGGGAAGCAAAATAGGAAGAGAATCCTATGTAAACCCTTCCTACTCACTGTAAAACAGGGGGTTAGCTCATAATTTAAATTTGGATCAAATTTGTCTGTATTTTATCATTTTTAAGCATTTGTAATGATTTATTCTGTGCTCCAATTTGCATCTGCTTTCAGTAGGCAAAGACGACACTTACTACGGCATCTGGAGGTCCACTTGTGAAAGGAATGTCCTTACCAGCCTTATTACTGGTGTGGTATGGGGGACTAATTCATCTTCCTTTATTGTTTAGCCCCAATACTAATAATGCCTTTGTCACTGAACAGCTGAAGAGTTCACAGTTACTCAAGCGGTACAGCCTCCACCAACAGTCATAGTCCCCATTCATGTCTCATACTTCGTTACTTTAACTTTCAAGAGGTCCAGGGAGTTCCAGTATGGGACTTCCGTACAGGGTGAAATGGGAGCTCTGGGAAATTGTCTGTTTTTTTTCTTTTTGGCTCTTTCAGTGCTTATGTTGGGACTGTATGGTTATAAAAGCTTCCCATTAGAAAATTTTGTCTTTTTGCCTGAAAAGGGAAATTCCTTTTAAGGTTAATTGAAGCCTATATATGGATTGCTAAGGAGGGTATTTCACCTTCACCAAGAGGGTGGTGGGACACTGGAACACGCTCCCCAGGGAAGTGGTCACCGCACTCAGCTTGGCCGAGTTCAAGCAGCATCTGGACGATGCTCTCAGTCATCTGCTCTGGTTGGGCTGGTCTTGTGTGGAGCCAGGAGTTGGACTCCATCATCCTTATGGGTCTCTTCCAGCTCAGAATATTCTAGGATTCTGTGACCTATTGTTACATAAAACTATGTTCCAATTGTGTTTCCTCCGAATACTGTGTACCAAGTCTCTCTGATATTCATTAAGCTATACTACATTCTCATGAGATGCATTTTTAATACAAAGAAATGAATACAATGAAGGCTATAAAATATGGTAAAAACTCCAGGATGTATGCTAATGTTAAAGACAACTCAGAAACATTTAGTTTTTAAGGAGTCTAATCTTACGTAATTGTACTTTCTTGATAAAAGACTTTAATCTTGCTCTCATCTGTGTGAGGTGGCCACCTTTTGTCAGTATACTAGTTAATACATTTAATGCCAATTTTTGTAATGTCTGACTTTATCACTCACAGCGTTGAAGATTATATCACAAGTTTGAAAAACAGGTTGGGGATTTTTTGTTTCAAATTAAAATACTTTTCAGACCACAGTGTTCTTATTTACCAGGAGTTTTTCGTAAATATGGATATTAAATGTTGTTTCCTTTATTTTTCAAACTGGGGAAAAAAAAATGTGTCTACTAAGTATCTGGGTTTTTTTCTTGTCCTGGCAGTAAGCTTACTGTTTCATTTTAGGGACTTAACATTCTTCAAGTGTTTTATTTTATGTCTGAGAGTTTTCTGAAGCCTCTCAAGTTTTTAAGAGGTATTTTTACACCATCTTGCTTTCCAGAAAGTCATAACTTTTGTCTTTAAACATTGGCAGCTATGCCTGCCCCCTCCTTGTCACCCTCCTGATACACCTTTTAATACTCCAAAATGTGGTAAATTTGTAAGAGAGGAGACTAGGGGGCCTGTTTTGTGGAATTTGAAATGCTGACAAGTCTGTCGACACTGGATGTGCGATTGTCCCTCGGAGCTTACATCCAAGTTTGTTGTACTGAGCAGAGAATAGAATGTGGGAGAAGTTATTCTGAGTGTGTGCGCATGTGATTGCAGTTTCCAAGGAGACCACCTTCTTTGTCTGAACATGTCCAAAATGATTGCCTAATTGATCTCATCATGTGGGACACTCTGTCTGTCTTTCTGTCTGCTTCTCTTGTGCGTTCTTTCCTCCACATTGTTAATCAAAAAGTAAAAAATGAAAAGTTACGTTCTCGAAAAGAGCCAAACAAAGCCATTAGCCTGCCTGAACAACGAGTTTGGACTACCCTTTAGTCAAAACCAACTGCTAGTGTGTCACCAGTGTGGATGTGAAACATGTTGTTGCTAGTATTTCTTTCCAATCTGTGCTATAACTCGTGCATAGATGATGCTAAGCACTTCTTTGAAAGAGACAGCTGTTAATGCTACTACTGAATTTCCACTAATTATAAAATGAAAGGACCGGCTCTCTTTTCCTTCTCAAAGCTCAATAGTCTAGTTTCACTGATTAAAAAAAACCAACAATAAAAAATCCCCCAAAACACAAAAAACTCAGGGAGGGAGAAGATGTCAGTTAGCGACAGTGCTGAAAAGCACGCCGATGTGCTTTTTTTGTTGCTCGTGGTTTTGTTGGTACTGATGATTTGCTAATGAAAGCCAAAGCGCTTTCAAATTCAGTCCCTCGACACTGGAACTGGAAAGGAGGATCTCAAGTTTAAAAACATTCTTGCTAAAGGGTGGAGAAGATTGCAGAAGGCAGTAAGAATAAGGTGCTGAGCTAAAACTGGAGGTCATGGCATACTGCTGTTCTTATCACTCAGGAACATGGGGGACTTCAGGCCAATCCTCCTTTTCTCACTAAGGAAAGACCCCTATTAAATTCAGGAGAAATTTAACCTGAATTATGGAAACAGAATGTTATTGAGACAGAAACTGAAATTGCATCACAATTCAGTATGTAAAAAAGCATAATAAAAACTTATTATTGAATAAATTTAGTGACTACTGAAAAAAATATTTTTTTTAAAATCCTTTTCCTTTTTTTTTTTTTTAGTCCTTTCCTCTGCAAACTCAGTCCTTATAAAAGATGAACATCAGTTGCATAGCATGGTTTTGTTTGTTTATTTGTAATAAGTGTCTGTAATCTGTGTAAAACTGGGGATAGGGCATAGTCTGTGTCAGTTTATCTGCAATGTGTCACACTGGGGGTAAATACCAGCTGGTACATGAAAAAGGTCCAGGCAAATGTAAGCCAACAGAAGGAAGCATGGACAGCTTGAGGAGCAGAGTCTGAGAAAATAAGTGGAGTTTGCAGCAGCCACAGCTCTCAACTTTCCTGGTGGCATTTGTTGGATAGAATACGATTAATCTGTCTCTTCAAGAAAAGATCTCAATGACTGTTAGAAGCCAGTCCCTCTCTGCCTTTACTGTAAACTGGAAGGAAGAGAATAGTATCATGGGCCTTCGATCGTCACAACTCTCACTCCTGCCTCACTTTACTCACACGAGCAGTCCTGTCGAGCTGCTGGGTACAATTAAACATGTATGAGCATCATCAGAATCTTTGCAATTATGCATGACCTTAGCACCTGAGGATTTCAAAGTACTAATTTGCAGGGTTTACAAGCCGTTTTAACAGAAAGTATTTTCTCTGTTTCTCATAAAGATGAAAATTTAGGCAATAAGCAGCTTGAGGAGAACTTAAAGTACTAAGAGGTCTGGGACAGAGCATATATAATTTTATGAACTAAGACCATTACGTAGGACAGAGTAGGATGCTGTAAATCTGGGTGAAACAACAGTCATGGTTAGCACCTGGCTTAATTTAGGGTGGCCTGTTTACAGAATGCCACGTCCATAGGAAGAGACAGTACTGTGGCTGAGTCCTAAATGTCTGTCACAAGCTCTGTGCTCCACCCTCTACAACTCTGGGGAGATTCCTGAGCTGTATTTAATTAAAGCATGATAAATGGTACATTTGTAAAAATAAGTCTCTTTCCCACTTTCTGTCTCTCCCCTCAAGTTCTGGCCAATGCCTGAGGCCACTTCATCTCTCTTCTGTTCTGCAGGAGTGATATGAGAAGAGACTCCTCTAGTAGGACTCATGGCTTTTTAATTTGTCTGTCTTATGTTTTAGCTAAGAGGGAAATCAAATTTGTAGCTACATGGGATTATTTTTTTTTTAAATTGTTCCTGTTTGAAGCTACTTGGGTTCTGCGCAAACATGGTACTGTTGAACATCGTTCATCTTAGAAAGGCTGAGCTGTGAGGCAGCACTTTCCGAAGTTTTCCAGAGAGTGCTGTTCCCTCTGACAGCATGCAGTGCCGTGGCACTAGGGAGAGTGCTGGCAGAGGAGCAGGGGTGCTCCTCCCTCCTGAGAGTGAAGCTGAGAAGTAGCTCCCACACGCAGTGCACGCACTGGCACCTGCCCCATCTGAATGAAGAAGCCTCCCAAGTGACATGTGCCTTTATTTGGAATATTGCATCTTCAAAGTGCTGCACAAACAAAGATGCTTTTATTTCATGTTATGGTACTTAAATAAACATTTAAAATAGACTGTTCTGACTTGCTTGATAAACTACACTTTTCTGAGCAAAAGGTTGAGACCTCACAAATGGCTTTTGGAGTATGTTTGAAGAAATCTGGTTTCTCCATTTAATCCGCAAGACACTCAGCTGGTTTTGAAACATGAAGATAATGTGTCAGCATCACTAAATCAGAAATCACAGCATTGCATTGTCACTTGTGCACAAAAATACTGAGTTCTGCAAACGTACCTGCCCTTAATGTTTAGTAGCTGCCACAATAGACAGGTTTAAACTTCTCTCCTGTACCCTCGCCTCCCAGTCATTATCCTCCCTTTTCTTAGCTCCTCCTGCAGCAAACTAACAAAAGGTGTTCGACGAGGTCAAGCTCTCAACGTGTGCTTCTGACTCACAGAAAATATATTTATTCAACAGGAGTCCCGAATGAAAAATCTTTAGTTAATCTACCTCCTGGTGTTTCTATGCTTTCCATCTTTTAGATTGTTCAGTACATTATTCTGTGCCAAAGTTAGGCAGACCCAGTCTGGCAAAGCCTTTCTTGTGCAAGTGGTTATTAAACAGAAGTTAATGAGAATAATAACGTAAGAAAAAGCTTTCAGCCTAAGGCAAATTATGGCTATTTTTTAAGTTAAGTATATTCTATAGGACTTTGACAAACGAAATCCATTGTAGAAAGCTATTTAAACTGAAGGAAGAATTACAAGAGCTCCTCTTTTTTCAACTTATACGTAGTTAATATACATATTTTGTATTTTGTACATACCTAACCTTTTCAGAACATGATTTCTGTTGTGGTGATAATCAAAAAAGAGTCAACATATTTTTTCAGTATTAGGAAATATTTTTTAATTCGATTAGGACAGGAGAACAATTTACCACAGTATCAGACAAGTCAGGAAATCAAAGCGTTGCCTCTGTACATGGTCTGATGTCTTCCAGAGGTAAAGCAAGCTGTGTGCCAGCATATAACAAACACAGGACAGGAAGGTGCAAATGGGATTGCCGTTGTTCCACATGCACTGAAAGTAAGAAAGTTTTTGAAGAGGTAGATTTGAGCTAGTAACTCGTTCTTTGTGTGTGTGTGTTAACATTTGATTTCCCCTTTCTTTGTATATAATTCTTTCTATAACTGATTTCATAGGTCTTTTCTGGCATTTTCCTTTTTTTCCATAACAGTGAAGGCTATTCAGTTTGAATATGTGGTTCTAAGGGCACATGGAGCTGAGAGAACATAGCAATTATATTAGTCATTTTACTCAATTTGAGTATTTTGTCATCTTTTTCTCTCTTATCCACTACCTTGTGTAGAACATAGTTATTTTCATACATTTGAAAAACGCAAAGGACTGCATTTTCTGATTCCACCAATATCACGTGTGTGCATTCAGACCTTTTTGGCCCCTCTTAAAGCCATTTTTCACTGTCCTGAGAGTGTCAGTGCTAGGAGCAGGATGTTTTGGTCAGCCACACTACCCTGACACAGACAAGAATCAGTACATTAAGGCAACTTTTCCTCACTCTCTGTTCTTAGTATGTAAACTTTTCCAATCTCAGAATGGAGTTGAAGGGTGTAACTTCTGCAAAATCAGAGCTGTGTAAACTTTTCGTAACAATAGAAGTATTTGGTGAGCCTCACAGAGTATTAGGAGCCAGACGTGTTTTCTGAGATCTGCATGGAGTGAGTATTAGCACTGCATGATCTTTTGCTCATCTAATAGAAAAAGACCATCCCTGACAGTGTTGATGATAATTGATTTAATTATGTCATCTATGGCATCACCTGTTAGATTGCCATTGAAAATCAGGTGTGAGAGTAATACTATTTCGTAAACAGTTACGAAGTTAAAATGAAAATTTAATTCTCAGAGTGTTCCTTCTCCATTTCCCTTATGTTTGTATAATTTAAACATCTCTAAAGAAACATGGGAAACAAAAGCATTAATAATGTTACGTGTCTTCTGTTTTTGCTACTCTCATGGTAATGCAGCCTAATGTTCAGAAGCAGAACTTTCCATCTTAGTCCAGGGGAAATTTCAGAGCTATTTCCGTATTTGTCGTACTGATAGCTAGTCATTACTTTATTGTGCTAGGTAGCGTACAAACAGAAACAAAAGATGATCACTGCTTTACAATTTCTACGCCTTTTTTTCCCTCTGGTACTTGTCTAAGTTTTGTGATTGGTATGATGCCTATGGGAAATTCACATGGTGATCATGATTTTGACTGAATCTTTCTCTTATGTGTAATTAGGTTTGTCTGACTAGCTCACTCAATCCTATGTGGAAGTAGATGGTATGGCATAGAGATGGTAGGAATTAAATACAAGTTGGAGATGTCTGGCACCACTGCAACTGAGTCTGTTGTCAGCTGCTGCCACCAGATCTTTGCAGGTTAGCTCTTTCAAGGCAGGTGTCCTTTGCTTTATATCCCAGACTCTTGGTTCCCAGATGTATATCTTGCAAGCTTCTGCTTGTCATAACCATAATCCTGGAAGATCCTGCTTGCCTCCTGATGAAAACCCTGGGCATACAAGTGGAGAGGGAGCTGCAGAGCTCATTAGCAATGCTCCTTGGGCACACATGATTAGGGAACTAAGGCTGTCCCTCAATACGGACAGGGTGTATGAGGCTGACCAACTGGAAGAGTTTTCATAGTGTCTTCTAGTAACTTAAAGCTACTCTTAACAAGACATTCGCACACACACACATATAGCCAGAGA
>VWZZ01007844.1:148733-164473 GCA_013399095.1 Psophia crepitans | reverse complement strand
CCCCTTCATATGTGGAATTTCTCCCCCACATTATTTTGGCCCAACGCCCAGGAGTCCACAACAGTCAATGACTCCGTGACATGTTTAAGATCTGCATGAAACAAGTCTTTATGCTGTTGGAAAGGAGAAAGTCACAGTTTTTGGGACACGTGGCACTTGTTACTAGTACTTTCGAGCGAAACAGTCTTAAAATCGTGAGTTTTGCATACTAAAAAAAGCTATACTGAGTTATAGTTAGTGATTAAATATATTGTTTCTATTTTTCCTGTCACCTTGGAAGGTTTTAGAGGCAGACACGTCATATTGTACGAAAACAGAGAGAAAAAATAACAATGCTCATGATATTTTCATTGTATATGCAGAAGATATAATGATGTCCTGTGTGGTGGTAACATTTTATCAGCATTCGTTTCTGATGATCTTTATTGCTTTTGGCTTCACAGTTTAGGGGTCCTGTGGTTAGCAGGATAGTCGCGGTGAAGCTGCTATACCACAGCATTTCCATTCTGTGTAATTTTTGCAGTGGTGTATCTACAGTGTATGAATAGAACTTACTGTATAAATTATATCGCTTCCATCTTTAAACACAAAGAGCAATGAAAACGATTTATTTATAAACTGGATTATGAATATGCACGACATTTTTCATGAAGGCGGCTTTTACCCACTTAGTTGGAAGTAAAGGGGTAAAAATTAATAGTTGAAATACGGATGACAATCCAGTGCAGATGGTGATTGTTTTCCTAAATGCCTTAACTAAGAAGTCAATTGTATGTGGAGTTTTATATTAAGAAGGCAGGAATGAAAAAGTTGTCTTTCTAAGTGTCTGAGTCTTGTAGCAGCTTTTCTTTGTGCCACATAGCAGAGGACGTTGGCCCATGGAACTGTTTTATAAATGCACGGGAAGCTATCCCAAAGTTTTAATGGACAGGAAAACACTCCAAAGTCTCTACCTTGAAATTACAATCATGTAGCACAAGAGCTGCACGAAGGTGATCTATATGAACAAAACTGCTGCTGGAGAAGTTATTTTATTACGTTTAGCTTACTCTGCCTGTAGTGAAAGAATCCTGTATTAAACTAGGAAGGCTATGAAACTAACTTTCCATTAAAGATAATGTGAAACAGTGTTTTCCCCCATCCTCAGATGTCTGCATTTTAAAACTGGGGAGAAGTCTCAGTGAAGTAAAAGAACACTTGTGGAGTGACATTTAAGACGTGGCTGCTCAAGTCAAGGATCAGAACACAAATACTGCGATATAAACACCGGAGTACATATACTTCGTGTATATGTGTGTATGCAGATGAACGTTGGTACCTTTTGTTTTGTACATGAATTATTTTACAAGAGGCAATTTGAGAGGAATAAATATGAAGAATGTCCTTTCTCATGAGTACATCTTTCTTTTTCCAAGACACCACGAGTGCTTGTACTACCTAAATTTTCTTGTGCTTTCTTACTGTTGACCTGAACAGAAATTCTGTGTAAATACTGAATAACCCACCATGCATCAAATATTTTTGTCATTGATGGAATGTTGTACAAAATATTCTAAATATTAGAAGTATTTCAGTTGTGAGATTTCTTCTCCAAGTCAAAATGAATTTCAGTAAGTTCCAATGACAGTCTCTTAAATACATTAATGCACATTACTTAAATATAGTGCAGGTATTTGCTGTGGCTGCTTACAAAAACTGGAACAGAAGCCACATTTTAATACAGGTCCTTGAAATCTGCTTTATGACTTAAGAAAAAAACAGTATTTTTTGATGAGAGTAATACATACAAAGAAATGTGTGGCTAAGAAGGCTGGTTAATACAGTATTCCCCTTTGCATCAGGCAAGGCAGAAGTCGTCCTTAGAGGATTTTACAAAACTCATAAATAATTTGTGCCACTGCAAATATAGTTTGTGTAGCACATTAGTTCATATCGTTCAGTGTGATATATCTGTATTTAAATAAATCTGGGATGTATGGTCCTTTGATAGTAATGGCTATACTCTTGACACTTCAGCTCACCAAGCACTCGGTTCCTGAGGTTTTTTTCACAAGTGTGTTTATTCCCACATTGCAGCTTTCTGAAATTTGACAGCATTTGTGCGCTAAAGCCAAAAAACCTAGAGCAAAATATCTACAGTATTCAAAACCTGGAGCTGAAGCAAGATTTGCAAGACAGACCAACACCCGGGAGCTCAGTGCTTTTAAAAAATTGGCCACTGTGTTGTGTGTGTGTGAGAGCTGGGTGCTTCTGCAAAGCAGGCCTTGACTAAGAAAGATGATCTCCTTCAAAAAATGTCACCCTAGAGGGCTTGGCAATATCTATTCTGCATATAGCATACAGCTCCAAATTCTTGAGTTGCCTGTTCTTGTGTTGGGAAGCAGCCCCTCCTACCCAAGGGAGTGTGGCCTGACAAAAAGAGCATTGAAATAATAAAAATAAAGTGCATTCCATGATCCAAAAAAGGGCAGATAGAAATATTTCTGGCTTAAATTAATGCTGTTTTTTGCTGGAAGAAATTACACTGTAGAAGGGTGTAAGACATTTACCTTGTTTGTTTTGCTTTTTTAGCATCTCTTTTAGGCCAAAGAATGAAGTTCACAAGTAGCACGAGATACCGGTATATGGAATATAGGGCTATTAGAATGCCTTCGGGTTGAACCTGTAATTCACGAATAGAATATAATGAAATCGTATTTGCCACACTTACTGTAACCTTCTTAAATAAGGTAAAGTTAACCATCCTTCTTTCTCTCAGATCAATACTGCAAGCGTTTCAACACAAAGGATAGCATGGATGAAGGTAGAATGTCGTGGCAGTTTATTATAAACACTCTTACTACCACAATGAACAGAATTAATTTTTCTTTCTGTAGGCTTTCACTATTAACTGTGGTTATCTGGATATCTGATATGCAGTCTAGATAAACGAGAGAGACTACATCTGGAAAACTCTTACCAGCATGCATGGACCTGATATCCATATGCAGTGATTTCAGATATATAAACAAAAAGTCTGGACCAAAGCCCATTTTGATGTTCCTGAAGCACAACTCTGAATTGTCTTATATATCCACGTGTTTTTTATATTTGTGCTAGACATGAAAACATGACAAAACATAAACATGGTAGTATGAAATCAACCCGCAGAAAGCAGAATGGATAGTTAAACTAAAATAATCAGGCCTCAGAGAGAAGGCAATAATGTGTTGCTATTACATTACACAAAAAAATAAGCAAAGAAAGGACGAATACACTTTCTAGAGCAGAAAGTTTTTGTAGAGGATATGTTCGCCTCCCTGTAGAAGGATTTTTGCAACTACTGTAGTTTTTGAGAGAACTGGAGTATTTAATGTGGAAGATCTCTGATCATTCCTGTAGTTTAGCTAATGTTTTTTTATAAATGGTCTTAGTGCAGTAAACAGAAATATTAATTTAAAAGGCAGGTAGAAGTCAGTGGTTAAAATCACCCAGAAGATTATCTACAGCAAGACCATACATTGTTTTAGTTCCCCAAGCAAAGGAAATGTGTAGGTAGCCTCCTTTTTGGAATAAATAAATTGTATGAATGTCTGCAGGTCTGAATGTAAAACAATCAAGGAGATTGTCTGGAGCATGAGCATATTATTGTACTAGCTTTTCCCAGTGATCGCAATAACTAAATAACTTCACTCTTGGAATAAGTAAGGGTGTAACTCCATGCATTTACTCTGGGATTCAATTGGAGTCAGCATGTAAATTTTCTGTTTTCTCCTGATCCCATCGTTTCTAGCATGGTCTGCCACGATCTCACAGAAAGTAACTTAAATTTATTCTATGTTATCATCTGTGAGTGAACAGCCTAAAAATGAAAATGCTTCTCTTAAATGCAAGATGAACTTACAGTATTTTGTTAATGGGCATCTCTGTCAGGGAAATGAGGCATATCAAATGCATGCTCCCTCCCCCCTCTCCCATCACGACATCTACAGTACGCTGTGACAAACTGTAAGCTCACAAGGATGTGGAACAACCTAGGTGATTTACCGCAGCCTAAAGCAGGCGTGGGAAATGCCTCCCACTTCACAGGCATGCTACGAACTGCCTCAGCGCAGAACAATTGATGTAATTGTATTGCTTGGCTGTTCAACTCAGCATTTGGAGACTTCCTAATGATCCATTCCAAATGTTTCGGCCAGGCAACCCTTTTGTACAGCTAGGTGTATAACCCCGTGTTGCCTCCCATGTTGTGGTATTACAAATAGTATTCTTGTTACGCTGGTTTAGAATGTATTTCTAAAAATAAGAGGGAGCAGTCTTCTACCTCAATCATGAGCTTACTTGTGGGAATATTAGAGAAAGTATCTGAGCACAAGAAAGCATCTTAGATTAACAGAATGAATAATCAGAAAGGCTCGTCTCCCTAGTCACATGTATGTGAGTCTCATGCTAATTGTGCAAATCTCTTAACATTTACCCGTAAGTTCCTAAAGCTCTGATCTATAATTCATGGCAACAACCTGATTTACAGCCAAGACCAGAAATTAACAGGATGGATCCTACTTTCATCTAAGGCAACAGCAAAACTTGAACTGACTGCACTGTAGTAGGACAACACACTATTCCTCAAGACTCATCCGTATTTTCAGCATAAACCATTTTTCATATCTTCTCTCCCAACATTGTCTGATTCAAGTAGTGAACTGTAGCAGTGGTGGCACCAGTGTAATAATAGTTAAATTTTGGTAAAGTTATTTTAATAGGTCTGGTCCCTGCGTGGATCCGAGGTCCAGCACTCATAACCCTACGCTGAAGCACAGTTCTCAGAATTGACCTTTGGGTTGACTAATGAAGGGTGCTTACGTTATGTTTGAAGTGGAGGAAAGTACAGGCAAGAGGAAGATCCTTTAGATCTTTTGTGATCTAACTGAAGTGGCATAGGATTTCTGTGCTGCTGCCCGTGCTGCTGTGTTGAATATAAGAAAATAAGCTAGAAAATTATTCCGAGGAGATGCAGTAATTATTTTTTTCTGAATAATTATATTCTCCCCTTTGCCTTACAAAATAAGGACAAACAGCCCAAGGGAAGCACTGTGTATAGTACTACGAAGAATAAACATATTCTTAGAAAAATATTAGCAAATATAACTGGGAAGAGTGTTTCCTGGAAATTAATACACTAAACTAAAAATTGACCAGTTTGGTTTTTCTTCCAAGAAAATACTGACTGTGACACAGCAGAAGCAATATAAGTTGCATCAAATGCAAAACAAAAAGAGGTCCAAAACAGACTTTTTACTAAAATGTATTGGAACTATCAAAGGTTTAAATTTTGATGGTCTAATCAGGTCTTTTAACATTAATTCCTCCTCCTCCCCCCCCAAATTGTTTAAATTAATGGGAAATTATTGCTTTTAAGTCAGCTGCACCTGATAAACATATTTTTTTTAATGTAGGTCCGTGTTTTTATGTCTGTAACCATGTGTGACTTAGTCTGATAGAACTCTACTGACACTGCTTGCTCCAGAATGCCTGCACGTTCCAAATCCTGTAGCAAAAGCCTTCTGTGGCAATCATCCTGAAAGAATACCTTCTCTCACTATCCTTTTAAAATTAATTGGTCACTTCTTATACTTCTGTCAGTTGTTTGTTTATAAAATCCTGAGAAACATCATGTCAATGTGATTTGTCCCTTTTATGCAAAAGATTTACTGAATGTATACAATTTTATGCGGGGAGCTCACCACTCTCCAGAATGAATTTGTACAAATAGCCTACAGTTTTTAGACTGAGAAATGAAAACAAACCAATTTAGTGCTAACAGCCCAATGAAAAGCATTCTCTCCAACTTCTAGGCAATTTCTGAGGCTGAGTTTGGACAAAATTCTCTCTATAGACCTTGTTTATTTGTTTATTTTGTTCTTTACACCTTGTCTCAACAAGTCCACCTGCATAGATTTAGGTGCAGAATTTAAATCTTATTTGTTGTAAGCAGAAATAGCAGAATATTACCTTCTGATTTCAGAGATGTATTAGTTGAACTTTTTTATCCTGGAACAAAATGCTGTGTTGAGGGGAAGATTTGCTCTGTCTGTCCCAGTGTGGGGTAACACTCCTCTGTTCAAATAAGATGAGTTAAACTGAGCAGCACATGAGAAAATTCGCCAGCTCCCAGCAACACAAGAACAGGGATATTTTCTCCCATTATCTAATCAGACATACTTAAATTGTCTAGCAGTGATAGCTTTCTTTGTAAAGAAAGGATACTTCCACATCCACAGCCCAGAAAATTCTAATATCCATGCATATCTACCGTGCATTATGTATTACCTTAGTGGTGTAAGAAGGGCAAGATAGTAAAATACAAAGATGGAGGTGAGCAGGTAGGTGGTTTAAAAGCAAGTTTGTGCATAATCTGTCCTGATTCTGATTATACTAAGGTACAAAAACCTAGTAATCAGAAAATACAAAGTCAGGGCTAAATTGTGCCTGGCTATTTTATGGAAAATACAGAGAAGCTTATTGCCATTTATGTGAAATCTGCCGTAGCAGTAGAGCATTCTCCACCTTACTGATAAGGATTGCGATTGCCTAAAATCGGTTAAAGACCATAGAGCCACAGGCCGGTTGAGGTTGGAAGTGACCTTTAAAGACCATCTAGTTTAGCGCCCCTGCTGTGGGCAGGGTCATTTTCCACTAGACCAGGTTGCCCAAAGCCCCATCCAACCTGGTCTTCAACACTTCCAGGGATGGGACAACTTCTCTTCTTCACAACCTGTTCCAGTGTCTCATCACCCTTGTAAAAAGTGTCTTCCTTATGTTCAAACTAAATCAACCTTTTTTTAGCTTAAAACTGTTACCCATTGTCCTATCACTACAGGCCCTGGTAACAAGTCTCTCTCTCTCTGTCTTTCATATAAACCCTCTTTATATATTAAATATAAATTATATATTTATATATACATAAATATATAACCACAATAACGTCTCCCTGAAGCCTTCTACAGACTGAACAAGCCCAACTCTCTCAGCCTTTCCCCATAGGAGAGGTGCTCCAGCCCTCTGACCATTTTTGTTTCCCTCCTTTGGACTGGCTCAAACAGCTCCGTGTCTTTCCTGTGCTGGGGACCCCAGAGCTGGGCACTTTACTCCAGAGAAGTACAGGCACATTAGGGCTGGCAGGCCCTGAAGGTGTTTAGCTGTGCACTTGCTCCTCTTGCTTTAGAAAATCTGAAGAAGTTCTCACACTTGGCAGAACAGTTTGTAGGTCAGCCCCTCCAGGTCTGTACTTTGACAAATGCGGGTTTAACTGGTGTATCTGGTTCTGTGGGAACATCATTTCAGCTCTAACGGTATAACAGCAAGGCCAGCTATAGTCAGGATCTCTTTTGGGTGGTACGGCCGTCTCTGTACTGAGAGACCATTGTGGGTTGGAGTCAGTATCAATGAACAGGCTTGGAAAATGGAAGCAGCAGCATCCCCATTTCAGATCTTTGGAACAGTTGTCTTGGGTTTCAAGGATCGTGCACACAATCTGAATCAAGGCTGGGAACTGAACTAAGGTCTTAGGGCCCGTTCAGCTGTCTTTAACGAAGAAACGGTATTATTATTATAGCTGCAAAGCCAGGAAGAAAGTTTACATGCCAAAAAGCTTGTGGTTTTAGGGTTTTTTTTCCCTGTTAACTGTTTGATATATTAGTCCCAAACAAGCTTGCCTTGCCTTCCCAGAACCAAACTTTTTCATTCTCCAGAAATTATCTTTTTCAAGACCCTGTCCTTTAGCATTTCTGATATGAAGGGCAGGAAAGCAGCAATCGATGCCATTCTAATGATTCTGTGCCCTGTTTCAGCCTTGGAGATCACTGCAGTAGGGAGCTGGCTGAAGCAAACCCTGTGCCATTTTATAGCTATGGGTGTAAAATCTGTGCTGCTTTTGTGATTGAAAAAGGCAACAGCCTGCTAGAAATAGAAAGCCGCTGGCCAAGAATTTCAGGACAGCAGATCTAAAAGGCAGGCATTCCAAGTTCATTCTTAAGCTTACAGGTATGTAAACTCATCTTCTATGTGGGTGTCCTTCTGCAAGTCGTCTATTTTTGCTTTTGTCTCATCTGTGGCCTTCTTAGCTCGCTGAGGTTTTAGTAGTATTCAAAGCATTCTGATTAATACCTTTTTATATTATATCTAATCTCTGCTCTCGATGGTTTCCCCATTTGATATGAAGCAATTTATTTAAAGAACCCTTGGACTGAAAAGGCTGTTTAGTCTGGATTCAAAGTTAAATTGACTGAAACACCTACTCAAGTATTCTTCTTGCAGAAGGGCAAATGGGATCACTGAAAAAAAAATGCTGTTTCCAAAAATGTTATGAAACTCTTCTTTTTCCCCTCTCTTGAGCTTCACGTAAGATGTGACGTTATGTGAAATATCATGGAAGTTATGCTCCTGGCTGGGTGTTCTTAGCATCCGCTGTGGGCACACAAGTCTATCTTATCGCCGTTCATGAAAGCTGAAATGGATATGTCATATCTTTCTTTGTCAGCAGAATTTTTCAGTGCTTCTTAAAAAGAACAAGGATGGGGAAAATAGAGTGAAGAGACCTGTGTTGTTTACAACTACGAAATTAGCAGGTTTAGTTGTAATTAGCTGGCTGATGGAGCTATTAAATGTAGCAGACCTTTCAGAAAATATATTGTATGTTACAGTTTATAGTAAACTATAATGTGAATAAATAGCTGGAGGCTATGTGAGCTTAAAACCAGTAGGCTGTACGTTACATTAACTGAGCATTACCCTGAACCGAGGAAGACTAAGGCAGGGTTATCTATATGATTTGATTGTTTTGGATAGACAGGGTCTGTGTATTTATGATAAGCATTTAATAAATGTGTGAGACGTCATACGGCCCTGTGTACCAGGGCAATATCATAGCTAGAATCCAGAGTTGGGAGCTCCGCTTTTAGTTATGCATATGTTTTGCCTACTTCACTATTTTCAGAGTTTAACAGGGTAAGATGGGAGCTTTAGAGAAGTTATATGCTTGTAAAATGCACCTGACCCTTTAAGTTCTTAAACTTTAGCAGGAAAAGATTTTAAAAAACCTCCCACATTGTTCTTTATCACATTGAAACAAGTCCATAAAATTTAACTCTGTGCATTTTCATGTACACTTCAAATGTACACTTCTTTTAATCTGTAGAAGAAATTTGCTGCATTACATTCAATCTGAGAGAGACCTTTTACACATCTTTATAATGCTGCAAACTGTTTCTAAATTAGAATTAGGCCTTCCAATACCTAAGGGGGACCTACAGGAAAGCTGGTGAGGGGCTGTTCATCAGGGAGTGTAGTGACAGGACAAGGGGGAATGGGTTTAAACTGAACAAGGGAGGATTTAGATTGGATGTTAGGAAGAAATTCTTTCCTGTGAGGGTGGTGAGGCACTGGCACAGGTTGCGCAGAGAAGCTGTGGCTGTCCCATCCCTGGAAGTGTTCGAGGCCAGGTTGGACGAGGCTTTGGGCAACCTGGTCTAGTGGAGGGTGTCCCTGCCCATGGCAGGGGGGTTGGAACTAGATGATCCTTGTGGTCCCTTCCAAACCCAACCATTCTGTGATTCTGTGAATATTGGTAATTTGGCTTCATTCTTCATCCTTAATTTTGTGACATGGCAGAATATTGCCAACCCTCTGCAACTCTAACACCTTCAGCAAACATTGATCTAAAAAAGCCAAAGAAGTGAATGTCTTTCGTAGTTTCATATTTGCCTTTCTACATGCTTTGGCCACACAATGACTATAAAAGCTGTAAATCCAGACAAATTAGAATGAATGCCAATGACAGTGAAAAAGTATTTAAAAATAAAATACAATTAGGAGGTACAAAATCTATGCAGAAGTGCAACGAAGAAGCGAATGTCAATGAGTTTTAATGAAATACCTGCTTTTGTTTAACCAGTTGTGATTTCAACACAGTGGAATTTAATTTATTTTTGGGATGCATTGTTGCTTTATAGCTAAGGATAGAAAACTTTAGCCTCTAGATGTTAAACGTCTTGTCTCTTGAGGTCATCAAGGGTCCTCTTGTAATGACTGTAGAGGTGGAGAAGGCCTTCTGTCACCTCAGAAGACAACAACTATCGTCTTGCCTCGTTCTGCTGGCGATACAGGCAGTCTGAAAGGCAAATCACTCTTGGTACCTAACGTAGGCAGCTGCAGCTCGTGGGGTGGATTCTGGCCTCAATGCCCTGTAGGCTGCTACAGGCCCAAATCTCCCAAATGTCCAAGAGTTGAGAATATGTATCTCCTTTCTTAAAGAACACGGCATAACGGCAGATTTTTAGTTCATCACTGGGAATTCCTCACAGAGATGTTACTATTTTTTAGACATTTTGTGCATCTGTCACTGCATATAAATCAGTTACTCTGAAGTGATTCCACATGTGGCTAAACGCCATTTAAACCTCCTAGTGTACGCTTACGCAATTTGGTCCAGAAGGACCTTTGACCTTCCCGTTCAAATTCAGTAGCCTCTTACAAGGGTTGTGCCTTACCTTTTGCTCTTAGGTGATAGAAATGTGAACTTCTCTTTTTGCACCTTCTTTTAAGCTATTCCGAATGCTAGTTGCTTCTGCGTTTGTGTATGAACACGGGGGAATGTTTATGAAATGGTTGTATATCATACCCGCTTTAATGGAAACTTGAGACAAATCTTCTCAACTTTCCTTAATGCTCTGTTCTTAAAGGCCAGATGTTGAAAAGGTTTCAAAAATGTATCTGCCACGCTCAGAATGTAAGAACTTACACACAATCAATTTTATACAGGCAAGTAGTTTGCTGAATGCAAAAAGACTAATGGCAGCTGCTTGTAGGACTAGTGCTCTGGCCTGGATTCTTTGTGCTTTAGGGAGATTAGGTCTGGGGACTAAATTAAAGTACCAGATTAGGAGTTTGCTCAGATGAGGCTTCCAGCACAGTCAGGCGATGATCTGAATGCTCATTGGGAGCTGCCCCTTTTTCTTTATTTCTTACACACACAGCTTCGGAAAATTAGGTGTCTGGATACCTGAATTTAGGTGGGATAAAATAGATACCTGAATTTACCTGCTAGCATTGAGAAGAAGATTATATAGCTTACCTAATGAATGTGCAAGCACAGGATGAAGACAAGGGTCAGACTGAATCACTAATGACACTACCTAACAAACAGCAGGAGCACTGAGGTAGCTCCGCGTTTTCCCCTATGATACTTTGCTCTCGTTCATCCCTTTTTTTCCGCACAGGGAGTGAGACTGCTTTAATTGGCCTTTGATGGAAGCAGACCAAGGGATGGCTACTTGGGCCCATTCAATCACAGACCCACACAGAGTCAAATAAAAGGATGGTGAGGGCATGCAGATACTCAAGAAAAGAGCCATCCGCTTTCCTATTTTAACTCCCACACAAAAGGAAATTATTTATTTCACTGAATAAATGCCCTACAGTGGTGCTTTATTTCCTTTCTCTGATGGAAAAAGAATTTGCTCAATTACTATAGAAGTTTGATCTTCCTCACCTGTAGCTATTTGTGGGGCCATATGGAAGCTGGAGAGATCAATACCTTCAGATATCGCCCTTCCCTGAGTAAAAATGCAAGAATAATGATCATTCAAAGAGAAATGTAATCCAGGGTTTTTTGTAGTCAAGCAGACTTTTTACTCTGGATACAGTCTTTCCCAAAGTGTAATTTAATTTAGTTCAGTGCTTGCATGTAATTCTTAGCACACAACCATTTTTTAGACTTTGTTATTTACTGTAGGTTTGCTTTTTGGGCATGAGATTTGATGGCTGAATCCCCATCTGACTTCAGATGATGCAGTCCCTGATTTTTTCAGTTGCTAATTCCCAGGCTGTTTTTAAAATTGTGTGCTCTTCATTTTGCTAGTTAGATAATTTTACTCCCAATTACTTTTTTATTACGGCATTTTAGGTGAAGAAGTATGAAGAAAGATGGCTTTTTTTTTTTCTGGCGTGGTCTGCATTTTATGTCTCTGTCAAGTGCTTTTCTAAAGCTGTTTTTCCCAGACTGTGTGTTTTGCATGGGTGGGACAGTGGGTTATTGTTAGCCTGTTAGACACAACTCGGTTTGAATACCCTTCAGTAGTTTGTGAGGCAAGTCAGCTCTATTTGCATTTGTTCCAGTCACAAAGGTTTATAGGTCAGCAAAGGCTGGCTGGAAAAATTCAACATGCCAATGCACTATTCTTCTATGGTTGTCAGGAATTCAAACGTGCTGGTTTTTATATTTCTTCTTGGTCATGAATATATGATAGCACAGTCTGAAGTCGCTTTGTTTCTTTGGAGCTTGGTACCAGCTGGGACTAAGATGGAGGACGTGACTTGATGCCAGCTTTCTCCCCCCCCTCTTCTTTTGCCCATACTAATCAGCAGCAAATCAAATGTCAGTACATCTGGAGGCAGTGAGAGGGCAGTGCTCACCAGTGCACTGTATTGCTGCTATTTTTTTCCTCTTCTGTGAAAGAGTCCAGCTGAATAAAAGATGACATTTGTCCTTTCATAGAAAACATTGCATTAGCTTAATCTCCTCTCTGGTTCGGGTTTCGGTTTTCTTTTTTTTTTTTCTTTTTTCCTGGTTTGATTTAGATGCGTTTGGGTTACATCCTGAAATGGTTCCTGCTTAGCTACATGCAAAGACTACATGGAGATCTCCTATGCTTGAACTGACAAGGAATAAGCGTCTTTGGGAATTCAAGACTTCAGCGGCCATTCATATAGCTTCAATGGTCACATGTAAAGATACCTAATGAAAACAATCTTGGGGTGTCCCCGATAATCCGGTCTTCTCACAACTTGCATGCAAAGCTTATGAAAAAAAAAAGAGAATGTCTTCCCCAAAGAAAGCATTTCCTTAGCTTTGTTTTTCATCTACCGCTTTCAGAAGAGGTTTGGCCTTTTGCAGTTCTTAAAATGAAATATAGATTTATCCACTGTAATTTGATTCCTTCCAAACTGCATTTTGAATTTTAAATGGTGTGTCTAAATACATTGTGAGGGATACTATTGCAGGTTTGTTAGGAGCTGACGTCTCATTTCCAGGCGAGCTAACTCTAGCCCCATTGCTCTGAAACCAGTAAGCCCTTCTTGAGTTTGATTTATTTAAAACTTAGTCACAAAAATTGTTTGTCTTTATAGTTGTATCTTGAGTTCTGAGATTTTTCTTATAGAAGTAATAAAATGTGCCAGATCTCCTTTTAATATGCTCATTGAAATGCAAACAGTGACCTTTCTTGGTCTGTTTTAAAGAGACTTTCTGCAAAATATGGGCTGTTTTGAGTAAAAGGGCGACATAGGCAAGGAAGGTTGCATCTGTAGAGAGGCAGCAGCTAAACCTCATATTGATGCCTCCATTTGAAGCAGCCAGGGAGACCCGTTTACTTTTGAATGCACGATTCGCTGCCAAGTTGGCACCATCTTTCATGTTTATAGATTTAAATTCAGCACATGGCTTTAACTCTTCAGCTGCACTAGCTGCAAACAATTACCCCAAAACAAATGCTTAGGTATAATCAGTTCATTGTCTTACCCATGCCAAGTTGCATCTGACCCTTTAAAAACACAGTTGAGAACGTTATTTTAAAATGCCATATTGGCTAAGACACATGCAAATAGCAGAAGCGTGTTTTAAATGGAGATGTTTACAAATATTAAACCTTACTGTGAAAAAGCATCTCATAAAATAAACATTTAAAGAATCGTGTGATGTATTACTGGGAAGATACAGTGTTTGACAGATGAATCACAGAAAAAGATTCCACAGTTAGAATGATACTAATAAGCACAAAACTAATGTTGCTTGTGAACCTTCTTTCTTAGCCTACACAACTACTAATCTGCTGCAAACGGCATGAAATTGTCAGTAGCTGGAAATTCATCTGGGAAAAAAACATTTCATAGTTTTGGGTTTTTTTATCTTTAACTCTTAAAAATCAATTCTGTCACAAGATTGCTTTAGTAAATAAATATTTCAGTCAGTTTTGACTATTTTAATAGGCAAAATATTTTACCACACGTAGAAATGAATTTTTAAAACACAACCATGATTGATTTATTAAGAATGTTTTCAGCAATTAGATACATATTGCTTTATGGCTTTAATATTTAGTAAAGGAGCAGTAATCAGCTAGCTGCAAATGTAGTCATGCTTTGAAATCAAATTTGAATCTTAGCTTCGAAATGGACAAATAAACACGTAATACAGTGATGTGGATGACTACATGGTGCAAGCGTAGGCTGAGTCCCATCAGCTCCAGTCACTACTAAGGTCTGGCTACGGACAAAGGAACAAGGAAACGCAATTCTGAAGTTTTTATCTGCAGCCCTTTATCCTGATCAAACATTTCTTCTAACTTGCTTACATGCTTCATACTACAAGTATCTTAATTATGACTCTGTTGGATACACAGATAGTATGTTTGTTAGTAGCTGTATTAAATCATATTGTAATTAAAACAGTGTTTTGTTGTTGTTACTACACTTAGCTATTTTTTTCCCAACAATTTGCAAGGCATAAAGCACTTTGCATGGGACAAAACAGTTATTTCATTCACTAATTATTTCATTTAGCATTAACTTTTGGATGCCGTGCAAGTAGTGACCTATCTGTAAAGCATCCAGTGTAATCAAAAGGTAATTTGATAAGTGAGTACGCATGTCTACACAGTGATATATCCTTGTTGTGGTTTTAAATATTTTCATAATCATGGATGCAATTGAGCACTTGGGAAGCTCCTTGTAGCTGGCACTGAAAACAGACGGAGCTAAACAAAACATCTAGACTACATTACACAGATGTAAATATATTCTGATTTTAGATTAAGAAAAATTTCTCTTATATTTTCCTCTCAAATCTTGCTAACTGTTCTGGTACAGTATACACTTTCAGGGTAGCTTTATTTCGGCAGTTATTTTAATCTTAAAACTCAGTAATACTTTCATAGTGCATCAGATTTACCATATTAATAATTTCTTGGCATTATTCTTTTAATTCACACGTGCGTGTGTGTGTGTGTATACACACATATGTGCTCTTTTGTTGTTTCTGGAATTTTAAGGAATTGAGAGGCAGACAGCCTGAATAGTTTCGTATTCTGTAATGGTTCACTCACTGTAGAATAGAGATTTATTTTTGTAAAAGTACACATTGCTTTCTGACCTAGTGTGAAAGACACCTTATTTTTATAAATGCTAATGTAGGAAAAGCAGCTGTTACGTTAGTTCATGCTTTTATTCAGGTGGGTTCCATCAGCTCCTAAACCCTTTGGATTACTCATAAGCGAAAGCAAAAGTTGCTGGCGCAGTTTGGAGGCCGTTGGGTATCCTGGACTGTAGCGGATTCTTGGAAGGTTGCAGCCCTTACCAGTAGAGGGATTTTTTTTGTTTGGTTGGTTGTTTATTTTATGGAATTGGTTGTGAATAGGGGAGGGAAAAGGCATAAGTTGCTTATTGATGTCTCAGCCACAGAAAAGGAGCCAGGAAACTACTGACGTATCGCAGTAATTTTGGATGAAGACAAATCCTTTAATGAAGTGTGTGTAGTGTGAGAACATTTGCCGAGATTCCATAGTTAGGGTTGTTGTGGGCTTTCAGTTTTCCAGGGAGAAAAATTAAATAATCTTCATAAATCAACCTTTGAGAGTTGCTGTATTTTAAGGTGGGAAAAGGAGATGGGATTTTCTTATCTGGTTCTTTGGTTTTCTTCTACTTGTTCT
>VWZZ01007844.1:134929-148689 GCA_013399095.1 Psophia crepitans | reverse complement strand
CTGATTTTATCCTTCAGAATCTCTCACTTTGCTTTTTTTTTTTTCCGCCTGTTACCTCCACAGTGGGATTGATGGCTGTGTTGAGACTCCAGAAATATGCATACCCTTGCTTTGAAGAGGTAGGATGCTTTTGATATTTTACTATTAGAATAAATGGCTATTTTTCTCATTGTGTTATTATGCAATTTATAGACGTTAAGTGAACACCACAAGTATTTACATGCCCTGATACTGCCAACAGCCTACTGAGCTTCCTTTTCTCCAGGCATGTTACCCCTGTCTCAGGAGCGGCTCGTAGCCCCACCACAGCTTGTCCTTCTCCCTCAGCCTGTGTAAGCCACCCCTCCCTAGTTTCCCTATAGAGCTGTGACAGCCTGGCATTGTCTGCCTCTCTGGATGTTACAGGGGCAGTTTGCTCACATAGATGCTGACCGACCTCAAGATTTCTTTTTTTCCCTCTATTTTCTTTGCGTTTCCTCTCCAGCTCAAGTCTAAAACTGACCAGAATGGGTCACGACCATGATCTGGAGTCTGCAAAGGCTGGTCATTGCTAGAATTTTTTTGTGATGGATGGTAGAGGAGCTAATGACAGATTTTAGCTGTCAGTTCTTAGACAGGAGAATTGTCAGAAAATCTCATCTCCATTCACCTCTTGCTATGACTAAGGCACAGTGGGAAACTTAAAGGACAAATTCAGTTGACAAACAGAACTTGGATCCCTGCAAAGGAAACATACTCTCCTCCTGTCAAATCTTTGAAAGATCGGAAAAAAACTCTTGCTCTGATTAACTTTAATGTACCCTCTCACATCCCCTGCTTCGGGACACACTGAAAGTAATCCTCTTCACTCATATGGTGAATTATGGTCAATAAGCAAGGAACATGCCTGAAATTAATGAAGATTCTAGTTTTAATAGTGAACATTTTTCATTATGAAAAGTTTTGATTAAGCATGATTGTGCATGTGGGCCTCAGCACAAAAATGTACTGTACAGCTAAATGTAGTTTTACTCTGTGTCTTACCCCCGTGCTTTTATTTTCTCAGTATTTTTTCACTGATTATTAAAATAGGAAATAGTCCTGAACATCTGCTTTTGCTGAATTCAAATGCTCAAGAAAGCGGATACTGATTTTAATTTTTTGCAATTAAAGTTTTTAAGAGCGTAATCAATTAAGTTAAGAATTGAATTATTTTTAGAAAGCATTAATCTCAATTTTTAGCAGTCTAAAACCTAAACTTCTGTACTTTTTCATAACAGTTTACTATGTGCTGCATATCTATGTGGCCCATTTGCATAATGAAATGTAACCTCTAAGTAGGTAGGCTACTCTACACAACTCAGCACTACTTTAAATATATTTAATTATGTTCAAGCAATGCTTGTGGCACTGCTTGATCTTCCTTTTTTATTTGTGCTCCATACAGTAGAAGTTTAAGGATATCTCATGTGTAGACACAAGTAATTAAATGCAAGGGTTCTTTGATGAATTGATGTGGGGAACAGTCTCCTTTTGATTGCCCATATGTGAGACCTCCATTTGCTTGTCCATTTTGATGAAGTTCAAGTCTAGAGCATATACAACAACAGTTGAATCTGAAAAAAGGACATCTTAATTTACCTGGCCACAACAGAGGTAATGAACGGGAGCACAGGAGCCCCAAGCCTGTCCCATATAAGAAGTTCCTCCCTTGCTAATCTCATTGCCGTGCAGTATTTCACACTAAATTTCCTCCTGTAATAAGGAAATGTGTTGTATACTTAACAACGAAGTTAAATATCATGAGTTTTAATTGTGAAGATGATCCTCCTGTCCCAGTGCACTGTTTTGTGGCTGGCACTCGGATCTGAATGGGGGCAGGATTGAATGTGAGCTGGAAGTCACTGGGGATGGCTTTACCGGAGGCTCAGTCAGTGGTAAGGCCTGGAGCAGAAGCTGGGGTAGAAAACTGGTGAGACAAGGAGAAAAATGGTTGCTTTCCTTGGATCAAGGTCTGTATCAGCCTGAACCCTTTGTCCTTCCTCCTGTCACCAGGTCAATACCAACTTCAGTACTTTTAAGTGGCCTGTAGGAAGGTGCAGGCACAGACTGAGAATGAGTAGATAAGGATGTGGTGTAGAAGGAGGCTGAGAAGCCAGTGAGGGCATTGCCAGCCATATAAATTTCATTTCTTTTTCTTACAAAAAGAGGGATTTGCACTTGTTGCATTTAGCAGACTTGTATTTGCCAGACGTGAAACTGAGTTAGGCATTGTATATAGTACCTCTGGGATTTTGTTTGACATAACCAAAGGATTTTCACTTTACGGGGAATGTTGGCCTGGAAGGTGGCCAGTTCTGACCGCTTTGTGTAAATTTTGGGTGTCTGTGAAAGGGAAGATGCAATGCTTGGTTGGGGCTCCTTCTGGCACGCCTCGCGAGGAGCGCTTTTCTTCCCTTGGTGGGGTTAGAGTGCTGTTGCTGGAGGGAAAGCTCCAGCCATCCGCTTCTTGTAATTTGGAGGGTCTATTAAAAGAATAATTGCCATTAAAGATTAATGCTACGTTTTAATTACTTTAATGATGGTGAGTCTAATTCTGCAGCCATTTTCTTTCTTTGTGTGTGTGTGTACATGCATTGCTAGGAAATTTTAAATTGCAACAAGAGATATAGGTGAACTGAGTAGTTTACTCTCAAAGGCTTTTTGCAGTGCTTCACCTAAAAAAGTGTACTTCTAAACAAAGCAAAAATGAACAAAAAACCCAAGAACCAAATGTAGTTAGCTCTTTTCCACCAACGTGATTTTTTTTTATGTATAAACGATACAAGCTTCCAGCTATACTTTGTCACTGTTAAATGCATGCCATGGATTTATTGTGTGCTATCCTGTTTAGCAGCATGGTGATACCAGCGGGATAAACTGCTTTTCGTGCATTTGTGTCATTGATCCAGCTCTTCTAAGACTTTCTCTAACGCAAAATTTTCTGTTACCTCACAAACACAGAAAGCTAACAGAAAAATCAACATCTACCACAAATATGTTTTATTGCCTAAATAAAGGAGGTACCTAAATAAAGAATTATAGTCGTTGCAGTATTTAGCCTCAGATCAGTGGCACAGTTTTAGGGTCCGATAATTTGGCAGAACAGAAACAGGGAATTTTATTCCTCAGGTGGCACTTGTTTGAGTGCAAATTACGACTTCAAGCTTATAAAAGTCTCGAGATAGCAGACTTTGGAAAACTGTAGTATTCCATCTTATAAGAAACATTTAAAATATTTTTAGGGAGTTTTAACACCTGCTAGCACTCTGATCTTCACACAGCAAAACTTTCGATAACTAAAGTAACTGGTTTTAAAATGCAGAGACTAAAGTAGTGCTCAGTAAAAATGATGAATGCCCTAAAGGATTCTTAAAATAGGTTTCTTTCTGCATGTTAGGAACATACGGTGTTATGTTGGTTTGTATCAGCATCTCTGAAATTGGTTATGCCTCGAATGTTTTGTTAACTATACTGTGGTTTTAAGTATCTGAAAGATTATTTCACAAGTATAATTCCCACTGATAGTCAGTGAGGGCCAATTGCCTGTTGTCCCCCAGTAACACACCTGAAATTCCTCTGTTTAATTCCTGGTGTCGGTAGGGGAAAACTGTTAAGGACTGTGTGATTCTGTTTCTGTAAGGAAGTTCCTTGCCTGCTTCTACAGCACAGCGGTTTAATCTGACGCAGTTCCTGATTGCAGGGAAATGCTGTGTAATTGTACAGCATCGGCTGATGATAGATGCTATCACACTTCACTCTAGCATGTCAGATGTCCAAACATTTGTCTGAGTAATATTGTTAAAGATTCTATTGTTATCGTAGTTTATTCGTTTCTTGAAAGGATTTTAAAACAGAAAAATGAATTAACTTAGTAGCTGCTAACACATTCTCTCGATGCTTCTGAATAGCTGCTGGCTACTGTCTTTGCATATAATAATATATTGGTGTTCAGGCCAAGTTGCCAATGACTACTGGAAATGTTTGTGCTACAAATCTTTATGGATTTATAAAGGTAATCTTCATAGAAGTGAGCTGGACTCTGTTGATGGTGTGTACTGGCCTTTGCAGCCTTCTAAAGGCAGAAGATGTTCTAGTATGTCATTTGATAGACAATGCAAATAATAAAACATCCTTTGGCACTTCAAAATTGGTAAATCGCCCCCCTGAATGAAATTATAATTGCGACGGTACGTTTTAGCCTTCCAGCATGCCTTAAACCTGCTATATATTGGCTAATGTCTGCCTTCCAACTAGTAGTGGGCAGGGAGGACTAGGAGCCACTAAGCCTCTTCCGAGGGAATGCTTGATGGGCTTGATTTTGCCAGAGAAGCTGTGGAGGCCCCCTCCCTGGCAGTGTTCAAGGCCAGGTTAGATGGGGCTTTGGGCAACCTGGTCTAGTTTAGGGTGTCCCTGCTCATGGCAGGGGGTTGGAACTAGATGATCTTTGAGGTCCTTTCCAACCCAAATCTTTCTATGATTCTTTCATTCTCCACTACCAGGTTGCTCTGCAAAAGCTTCCCGTGACTCGGGCATGCAGGTTGCCATCATGCAGCATGTTCTGAGTTCTGCTTAGCAAAGGACAGGTGGAAAATGAGGAAAAAATGACTCAACTATAGAGACATCTAGGTATTAGCCAGAGATGACTTCAAAACAAGTGTGAGCCTGCATTCCAGAACCACATGCTCTACTCTTCCTCACCAGATGACTAAACTGAATGACATCTCGAGCCCAGAGACTGTCTTTCTCCAGCAAGGTGACTAAACTGCATCAAAGCTGCCCTCACAGTGCTATTTGCCAAGCCTGTCCACATGCAGCCCAGGTCCCAGGCTGATGTGAAACAATCTTACTCTAGTCGAGTTACAGGTTTACAGCAGCCAAGCCAGGGATCTCCTCTGAAGTCTGGGAAGAGAAGAGTGGGGAAGCTGTTTCCTGTAGTTTGCTTCATGTGGGTTCTGCTTTGTCAGTTAGTAGCCTTACCCTTTGCTGCTGAACAAGTGTTTCATTGTGCAAAATCCTGAGTCCTTTTAAGCCCTAAGGAGTAAGGCCACCGACTGGGGAGGAGAGTCGCCCCGTCGGAGTTATATACTGGCATGCATGTGCTTTGCATCCTGTTTGCAACCGTCAATATTCTTCGGAGCCTCAGCAGATAAATGGTCTGCGCGGTGTCCTCTAAGGTTAGCTGCTTCTGGGTGAGCGTTTGGGCTGTTTTGGCAGGAGGCCTCCTCACGGAGAGCTCGGTGCCAGCACCTCTCTCTCCTCTCTGCTAGGAAGCCTGAGCTTTCACACCCCCGCTCCCTGGCGCTGGAGTGGTGCGGCGGAGGGAAAGGAGCGATTTCTCAAGTGCTGCTTAAGCCATTTAGCTCGCTTCAGGTGGAAGAAAACATCTTAAACAACATCCATGCACCATGTGGTAGCTAGTACCGGGGGGAGAGAGGGAGAGAGAGAGGATCCCAGTGAGGCTTACGGTAGAAGAGGAAGCTATCCGAAACTCCCATGTGAGTCATGCACTCATAATTTACATGAGGGTTTTTCATGCATTTTACTGGGGAGGGTGCTAGGTGGGAAGGGAAAACGTTTTAGAGTCCTCTTTTATTTTAAATTTCTTCATGACTGTTTTTTTGCCGTGTACAACTTTCCACCTTTTTGTAATAAAGAGTACATGAAGAGCAGATCAGATGAAAAAGTGATTACACCCTGCTGTAATGTCGAAAATATGCTTGTTCAGCTAAACATGTTTTGAAATACTGGCAAAAAAGCAGCCTGCTAAGTTCAGGCTGGAAGCAGTTTACATAGTTTCTGAGCCTATTTCCTCTACTGTTCAATATATCGAGAACTCATAGTGCTGCAGCCAACTCGTATTTTTCTGCCTCTAAAATATATCTCAAGAACAAAAGCTATTGTTTCAAAGTAATATGAACTTGCTCCCCCCCATCTACATGTATAAAGAATAACTGGCAATAGCAGGATTATTTTTTGGTAAACAAACCTCACACGTGGATTTTTTTGAATCTTAAGTTTTTCTATTTAAAAATTGAACTCAATACGGTGAGTGTGAGAACACAAAACACAAGCACCGAACTAAAGTGTCTTGGTTTTTTTTTCTATTTTTGGCAGTTACCAATGTAAGCAAACACACTTTTAAAGAATTTTATCTTCTAAACATTTTTTATGGCAGAAGAGGCCTATTGAGATTTTCCATTAAAAAACAATCACGCACTAGCTCAGTCCGAATTTGGGGGGGTGCACTTCAGAGTAACCTATGATATATATTTTAAAAAGGGAAAATGTTTCATTTAGTGACATGCTGAAGGTAGAGTGGGTTTTTTTAATTAATACTACATTGTTCGTAGCTAATGTTAACTACTCTGAACTGCAAAGGGAAGCCCTTTAAAACATTATTTATTCAACTAGAAATTGAGATTGTATATTAAAAATATGTAAGATTGCTTTTTTATTTATTTTGTAAAAAAGAACCATTGCCCTGAAGACTTGAGAATCAAAGTCTTTGTCTTTGCTCAGCACTCACCACAGCCGGGCCCAGAGTTAGTTACCGTACACTAACTGCAATAGAAAGGTTCAGTAATTCTGGTAACTTCAAACTGCAAAGTATATGCCAGTTTCCTTTAAATGACGAGCGAAAAAAATTTCTTGTAGGTTTTAAGTGGGGAGTGGTGTTGTATCTTAAGTGAACAGAAAGTACTGGATAAAAGCTTCCGCTTACTTTTTAAAATAATTACCCTGGTCTTTCCCAAATAATTGCAATTTTCTGTTCATTTTCTGCTAATTGCATGTGCAGACAGATCCAGGCAAAACATCTGCGGTGGCTCTAAATAGGAGAATTTCCTACAAAGCAGTCAAGTTCCAGATGAGTTTTGTCCTGTTTTAAGCTCCCTTCCGCTCTGAGATTTGAATCCCTGTTAGCATCTTTCTACAGAAACAGCCCACCATTTCATAGGCTCTGCCCATAGTACAGATCATACGTGAGGACATGAAAGTTGTGTGTCTTTCTGCTGTGAAGTACAAGCTGAGCACAAATCAACGTGCCTTCTATTATTTTTGCTCACTGAAGAAAACAATCCCTCATCTTCTGGAGCTTTAAATCTTGATATTATAAAATTTGAAGGTGGGCAAGGCGGATTTTTGGGTCATGCCGTGCTGTGGTTGGTAGGTTCCCTCAAACTGCACTGTGAAAGATCTATAGTTCTCACTAATGAGATTCAATGAGATTTCATCGTAGAAAATTCTAAGGAGGTTTAGGTAGGATTGCAGTTTTTGGATTAAAGATAATACATCTTACAATAGCGAGGTAGAAATATAAAAGCAAATCTAGAAAAGCCAATAAGGCATGAATCATTCAATAAAATAAGATGTAATGGTAGAAGTGTATTACGGTAGAGGTGAAGTAATCTTTGATGGTGTTTGCTTTTTTTTTTAATCACCTGTTAGGTTTTGTATATAAATTCAATAAGTTAGAGCTCCTGGAAACAGATTTTGATTTGCTAGATTTATATCTGCATGTGAGAGCTTTAGTCACAAGTACATTTAGATTGGGAGCAGACCAATACAGATGTATTTTACAACACACACAATACACAGAGTCCCATACAAGCTTGTGCATGAATTTCTGACGGATGTATCTGTGTATGAAAACAAGCAGGCAGAATATGCTTGGCCACTTTTTCAGATGTCAGAATAACCTTAAAAATGCAATTGAATTAACATTGATTTCACTACTCCACCCCATTTTTCATTATTTATTTAATTTTAAACTAATTCAAAAGTTAATCTGTTTAGACTAAAAAAAAAATGTGGAAGGTATCTTTTAGCGTCAGCACTCATAGTTAGGTGGAAGAAACTAATGACATATGACAAAATGCAGAAACATTGCTTGTCAAGCAGTCCTATGCTAGAAGTAAATTCATAAACAAAAAGCCATGTTTCAGTAACATTGAATGTTGTGAGAAAAAGAAACAAAAGCTAGGAAATAAGTTAACACAAGTAGATCAATTTAAATTTCTGGTTGGTGGATTTTAACTTTTATAATTCGCTGAACAGGGACCGTTTGGGGTTTTTTTTTCCACTCTCACTGTTTTTCTACTTGGGTATCAGCATTATTTCCCAGGAGCATATGTCTTGTTCCAGAATATGTGAATGCTGTTCTTAGCTGGTTTAGATAAGAATAACATGACTTTTAATCAGAGTATAAACTGCAGTTGAGTGTTTGGGAACCACATTAAGAAGGAAGCTCCACTACTTTCTCATCTCCTATGCACTTGTTTTTTCACTTGCCTTTTCACCTTTCAAAATTAACAGTGTGCATTGCAAACATAGCAACTTTAACTCTTAGTTTTCCTATTTTTTCTTAATTTGATCATTTACCAGATTAATTTTTCCCTAATTATGAGAGTGCAGGGAGGTGAGTTGTACCTTTTCCAAAGAAACAGATTTTTTAAAATGAAAATTTTTATCGACAGTAACCTACACAATTAATGCCTTCAAAATTGCACCTGAGCCCTTTACAAACTCTGTTTGGACTATTTGAACTGTTTCTCTCCTGGAATCAGTTTTTTGGCCTTAGTCAAGCTTGCCCTGAGCAAGGTTGGGTTCAGATTATAGCACTGTACTAAGAACATTTCACCCCAAACGGTCATCACTATTCTGTTGAGAAGATGCTGGTCCTTATATTAGAAACCATTTTATTAATGTCTTGCCCATTATCATCATAGTTTAAGAGTAGTTTGTATCTAGCATATCTTCATGGATCTGTTTGCTGCTTCACTAAAACATACTGCGTCTCCTGTTGGAAACTGTATCTGACCACAGTGTAGTTCAAGATCTTTGCTGTGTGCATCATTATTCTATGATGTAGAAGCTTACTCTTCCAAAGACCCTGCCTGCCTTTTGGTGCTCAAGGTCCTGTTGTTATGAAAAAGGTATTTATGGTTAGATCTCTTTGCAGTGAGCTCTTACAAAATCATTCACCTTGAAAAACAATTTTCTTTTCAAATACCCTCATGTTTAACTTCACAAGTCATGTTTCCTGTGATTTTTGGATTTATCCCACTTCAAGAGTTTTGCTTCGGTAGCTAGGGTAAAGCAACACTGCAATTGGAGTGTCTCAAGGACGCCTGTAAGTTAACGTTGGCATTCATGTTATACAGGTTTCTTTGAGTAATGATTTTCAGCTCTAGGCACTCTTCACAACACTTAAAATATTTAAGAAACAAGGATGAAAATTCAGAAGATGCAGAACAAATTGAACAGAGGGCTACTATATAGTCACCCGAAGTAACAACAAACTTTGGTATCAACAGACTTTCCAGTAAGAGCACTGTGGCCTTCCCCCTGCTGCCCTGACCATGTATCCTTCTGCCTCGGGCAGTGTAAAAGGAACGTGCGTTCTCTTTAGTCTTTCAGTCTTCCTTTTGCGAGAAATGACTAGGGAAGCTGGTGGTGCTTTGGCCTGGCGAGTATTTCTGACGGTCACTTGGTAGAGCAAGTGCTTGCCCTTGGTTCAGAACACCTCAGTCAGTCCACATGGACCCACTGAGCAGGGGAGGGTTCCTGTGAAACGTAACCCATGCATATTGCGTTCCACTCAAACACAAAAAAGGGAAGGCTCAGCAACGCGTTACGCCTCCCCCTAAGGCATTACTGGTATTGCCAGCTCCACAGTTCAAAACTTATGAGTCAAACCTCCCCCAAATCTTAATATTTACTTAAACCAAAGATATTAAATGATAGAAAACAGGTTTCAAAACTGATTTCATTTTCTATTGTCTTCTGGTACTATATTGCTAAGAGAAGGAGGTTCATTGAACTGGGATAATGGGAAATGTGATGTAGCCCCCTAACACATGGTATTAGTTGATTTAAAACTTCGCCTTTGCCTGTGGAAGAGGAGCGTGTATTTGGCAGAAATACATTAGGTCAGGGATTTTACTTCATTTTTTAACACACTCAAATTATGAGTCTGTTAGTTTTGGTTCCTCGTATTCTCATTTGGTTGTGAACTATGGCAAGCATTTGCCACTGCCAGTGAAATCTAGGAGAAAGGTGCTTTCAACATACAGTGCCAATGTATGCGGTGCTTTATAAAGCCAAGTAACTTGAAAAGCCAGGTTCTTCATCTCTCAGTTTGGGCACCCAGAATGGATGGATACTTGTGCCAACTTCTTGCCCTTTAAAGGTAGCAGTTCTCCTTCATCTCATGGTATTTTTGTGAAGGTAAAGTAATGGATCTGAGAGTAGCATTCAAGGACCACAGTGGTAAGAAGTGCCACAGAAAAACCTTGTAATTCAGTTGGTAGTTTGAGAAGCATCCAGTAAATAAGACATGGGGCTGCACGTTGTTCAGTGAGGAGAATACAGAATGGAGTAGCTGCTAATGTTGGCGCTGTTTTGTTCAATCCGTTTAATGAAGCTGGGACCCAGCAGAAAAGATGGAATATGGGACTGTGAGTGAGAATTGTATCGTATGAGGACAGTATACAAGCAGTGTTGCTGCACGGCAGATTTTATTCCTATCTTTTCCTGTTTGATTCTGCACTCTTTATTCCTGTTTGAACAAGATTAACCCTTCTTTTAATACATTTTTAACAGGTGTATGCAAGTGTGTATGTGTGTGTGTGCACATGCTTGTGCATGTCATTTTTTTGCATGTTAGGGGGGATTTAAAAGCAAACTGCATAAGCAGAGATTTCTATCTTGCAGCAGTCTACTAACATCCCAATGAGTCATCAGAAGAAGTGGAACATTTTGAGCTATCCCACAGTGCCCTGCTACTTGAGCCAACTGACAGCAGTAAGAAGATAATTATTTAAAGCACCTCCATAGAGAAACAACACAGAATTGTTGGTGATTCCCTATCTTCTCTTGACAATGCCTTGGCTTCTCAGCACTGCCTCTTTTCTACCTACTCACATTTGCTTCCCCAGCCAAGAAGTCTAGTTACTTTTTGGAAATAGTTTTAGCTTCCCTCAGACTGAGAATCTACTCCCACCTTCTGCACCCAGCCTGCCTCCCTTGCTCTGCTGGGCTCTGTCAGTTTGCTGATGTCCTTCTCCCTTCTTTTGCTTCTGTTCTGGCTTTTTAGTTCTTCCATATTGAAATCAAACAGCTTCGACTAGGCTGGATGCAAGCAGGAGAGATATTAAGAGCCGAAGACGCATGTTTCGTGACACCCAGATCGGTGCCTCTGATTGAACCCAGTTCAGCTATTGCAGGGCTGAATTACATAGTTCTGGTGTGGAGCATGTGGTGGTTTCATATGCCATCTCATCAGCCTGAACGGCTGCGAGAGGAAGCAGCGTGTTTAGCGAAAGTGAGATCTTTGGGAAATTTTCCTATTAAACTTCAGCCAGTCCCTAGCGAGCGTATGCGAACTGAAGTTTTCAAACATTTACAGCCTGTCTAGAATGAAGCGGCAAAACCCTCTTCCCTAAAAACGTGCTACCTCCCATTCTAATCTCTGCTCCAAACATGGGGAGGCGGGAGCTTCTCAAAGAAAAGGTGTCTTTAATTTGGCGGCATAGACCAAACGATTGATGCTTCGATAGGCTCGCTCTTGGAAAGGTCTGAGCTGTTTGGCTGCAGATTTTCAAGTAAGTTATCCCTGAGGCACACACCTGGTGAGGGAAATTTTCAGCCAAACAGTTTACGTTTGGCAAAGTTTTTAAGCAACCGAAAGTGCGGTCTTATATTAGCAGGTATCTGGCAATTATAACAGTTGGCAGTTGTGCTAGCCCCACCTATAATATTTTTGGACCATTTAATAATGTAGAGAAGATTTTTAAGGGAGTATTTTTTCCATTAGAATTTAGAAAGATACAACTGTGCAGCTTCCTCATGCTCCTTTGAGCTACAAAGCAGAGAGAGATCACTTAAAGCAAGCATGTCGAGTTTGGAATCACCCACCAATTCCCATGAGCTTCATAATACTGGGAAGTCTATAACTGAACATGTATGTAAGAAATGAGAAAAAATACACTAAAATTGTGACTTATCCAGTTTTAACACCCTCAGTATACCTTTCTTTTAAAAACATGTATACACGTGTTCTAAAAATTATTTTAGAAATGAGAAATTAAAGTCTTAGTGGTGTTTCATCTGTGTGTGTTTGACCTTGGCTAGTATTAGCTCTGACAACGTTGTGCCCTTTCAAACAAGAGACGAGCAGTAACTACACAGGCACGCTGAGAACAGAGAACATTTTGGAATACGCAACTTTCACTTGTTTTAGCAAAGTATTTGGTATTTCATAGAATCATAGAATCATTAAGGTTGGAAGAGACCTTGAGGATAACCTAGTCCAACTGTCCCCCCACCACCTATTACCCACTAAGCCATGTCCCTAAGTACCACATCCAACCTTTCTTTAAACACCCCCAGGGACAGTGACTCCACCACCTCCCTGGGCAACCCGTTCCAATGCCCGAGTGTTCTTGTGACTACACTTAGAAAACTTTCTAAGAGGGAAAAGCAAGCTTTTCATTTATTTTAAACCAAGCATTTATTAACATTTTTGTAGCTGAAAGATTATCTCCTTCAAAGAACTCTATAGCCTGTAAAAACAAATACATACCTAAATGGTTTAGGCCTGCCTTTGTAAGCCTAAATGGGCCAGGATTTGCTCTGTGTGCTTTTTGTTTGTTTGTTTGTTTACTTTTAGATGCCAACTCAAATGCAAAATATTGGGTTATAACAAGTTGCTCTTCATATTGCACAGCAGAATATACTTTATTCTGATCTGTGAAGGGGATGAAAATTTTCTTGATGGTGGTAGTTATAGAATGGTTTTAGTAAATCGCCCAGTGTGGCTTCACATGTTACAAGGATAAACAGATTACACCCAGGAAAAACTTTTCCAGAATGTTGGTAGCAGGAAGGAAAACACAAAAATTTGTCATCTCTGATCAGACCACTGGTGTTTCAGCTTTCTCCGTTGTCGGAGCAGTTACCAGATGCTTTAGAGGAAACTGAGGGACTCTGCTGGACATGCATATGTTAATATATAGATGGAGGAAATTTCTTTCTAATACCAAACATCTAGTAGATGGTATTAGGGTCCTAAAACTAAAGCTGGGGCCTGTAAATGAATTTGTTTCATTTTGCGGCCTTTCCTTTCTGTCCTTGCTCAGAACATTCATTAATACGCTGAACAATACCAATGCGATTACAGCTCGTCAGGACAAACTTGGTACAGGGTTGCAAAGTGACCGTAGTACTAAGGGGATAAAGCATAACTAGCCTAAGCCATACCTGGATAAACTCAGCTTGTTGGAGCTGCCTGGAAAGCAATATTCAGAATTCATACTCTGGAAAAAAAAAACCCACCTTGGTGTAACAAAAAAGGTGGCCTTAGCGTAGTGCACAGCCCATCACTTTTGCACATCCCCCAGCCAAGCAAAGTGCTCATCTGCAGGAAAAACCTGTAAGTCTTTGCTCCTGCTCTGCAATACTAAATATTAACCCTGGAAATTGAAGATTAAGTGAGGGTAAATAACCGAGCAGTTACAGATGAAATTCTGGAATGACCGGAGTTAAAGCAAGGGAAGGACTGCAAAAAGGAGAGGGTTAAACCCGCGAGTTTGGGATGGGCAGGACGACGAATAAGGACAGCAGCAGCATCTCCAGAGCAGGCAGAGCGGCAAGGAGAGGTTTTGTGGGGTGGTTTTTTTCCTTTTTTCCATGATGACGGCAGACTGCTGAATCACGCCGGTCACGTGAGCCCGGGCCGG
>VWZZ01007844.1:117474-132519 GCA_013399095.1 Psophia crepitans | reverse complement strand
TTCTCAGCTTTTTTTTTTTTTCTCTCCTCTCCTCCACCCCCCCGCCGCCCTCCCCCGAAAAAAGGCAGTGCTTTCTCTTAAGGCTGTTAAAAACGATGCAGAATTTTAACCATCTGCTCTCCCGGGTACTCCTCGCTGGTGCTGCAAAGCTGTGCTTTTATAAAGGGAAGGCGGCGCAAAGCTTTCCGAACAGAAAACTGTTTTCAAAGCATTGAAATATCTCAGGAAACAGTGTCTATAAAGAAAGATCCTTTGTAGCTGCTTGCGAATTAAGAAACGGGCGTTAGCAGGATGGAGGCGTTTTTAGCCTGCTGGGATGGAGCTTTCCGTCCAAAGGGACGCAGGTGTGCCGCAGCAGCACGGCGTACCGCTGCTTTAGGAATGGTGCGCGAGCGATGTAACACTCCAGACGTGGACAGCGATAGAAGCTGATCGTTTTTGTAGCCCTGCGATATATTTTTTTTTTCCCCAAGGCTTGCTGTGGAAGTGCGTGAGAGGTAGCAGCGAAGTCATTTGTTGCACTTGACCTGCTGCCTGTGTACGTATGGGAGTGAAATTATTTAATGAGGAGACTGGCAAAGGAATCCTGTCGCTGATGCGGCCTCCTGAACTGTAGTCGAATGTCCAGTGCACAAAGGAAGGATATTTCTAAATAGTAATAAGTAGAAAAAACGCTTTTGAAGTGATGAAGCTTAAAGAAGAAAGTAGCAGGAATATTTAATGTGGTATTCTTACTTTTCATAAATTAGATTAACTGTTTGAGTGCCATGAACAGCAAATTAAATATTTCACATATTCATAAATCAGAATATGTTTGTCTGGAGTGAGAGCTAAGAAAATTAGAGGTTATTGCCTCATAATTCATCTGCGTATTTAAGATCAGTTAGCAAGTTATTGGAAAAAGAGATTGTAGCAAAGTATCTGAGGCATGCAGTTCCTTTGAAAATGCAGTTTGGGCTTTCTCTTTTAACATCTGTCCATACTAGGTTGTTACCTAAACTAACCACTGGTTATTGTTTGCAACTGGAAGGGCTGTAATTTTTTTTTTTTTTAATGAAACATCTACAATCTACAAATGAATGTTAAGAAAGGGATTTACTTTCTGAAGCCAATGTAGAGGCCCAGTTAAACCTCTTCATTAAATTTTAATTGAGGGGAAAAAAAAAAAAAGGCAAAACCCCAAACCAACTATATTACAGATGTCTTGTTGACTAAGTAAATTTTCTTATTTTTAAAGCTGGAGGTTGGGAGACTGTATTTTGTCGCCTGTTGCCTACCACAGAAGGAAAAGGGGGGGGAAAACATTTACTGATCATGCAAGTTTTTGCAGGGAACTTGCTGCTTGTAATTTCATTACCGTTCGGTAGAGAAATAGCCTCTTTTTCCCCTCTGCTTTTAGGTACCACATAAAATTGTACAGTATGTTTGCCTCAGATAGTGCCAGAGCAGCATAATGAGGTGTTTAGTCACAGTTTGGATGCGGTATTGGTAGAAAACAGTGCAGGAACTCTGGGCTAGATTTTCAAGGGAATAGTCCTTGTAATCCAAGGCTGCCTAAATCCCAAACTGGTATCCAGGCAATACCGAGACACTAAATTCTCTGTTCACTTTTTGTTAGGCTGTTATCTGATGAACATTTTTCTTTTCTTGCAAAGTCTTCAGTGTGGCTGGGGATTCTGGTGTTGTGGTTTGTTGTTTTGTTTGGGTTGTTGTGGTTTTTGTTTTTTTTTCCTTATGTTAACCCTTGGATTTCTGTTTGCTCTCCTTCTTGCAGAGCACCTTTGTAAATATGAATGCTAACAGTCAGGAGTAAGTTTGCTTTTCTGACATGGAACATGTAGATGGAAGGGCTTTGTAGGGTGACTATCATAGAGCAGTATAATACTGATGTGCTAACATTTTCCCCTACTATGTAATTGGATTTAAAATTCAGTGTTGTGTAACCGAGCACTCCAGTACGGTGAAAGGTACGTGTTATCCCCTAATATTGTGTAGTTTAAAGAAAAAAAGATTTCTGCATGAATAAACATGTCTACAGATACTGTAGTCTTGATATTATTCTGCAAGGTAATTGTATTTTACTGTACGTGCAAAATACAGCACGTGTGCTTTATCTAACCCTCCATTATGCAGGCTTTGAGATTTCAAAATTGTATATTGGAAACCTATTAGGATATAGGATTATATGAAACTGTGCTAATAGTACAAGTGTATCATTTATTTATAAGAGTGTTTTTCTGTGGGTATGGAATCATACATACATAGTAGGTGCTGGGATTACAAAATTATTTTGGATTTGGCATTATTTAATATACTACCTGTAATAGATGTTGTCACCCCCTAACACACGTTTCCACATAACCTTAATGTTTTTATTTTAATATCAATTTGCTCTTTCAACAAACATACAGCATGAAGCTGTGGGTTCAGGTTACATACTTAGTTCTGAATTTAAATAGGCAAGCAGCTTATTTTAATATTAATTTCACAGCCCTAATGATAGCTGAACAGTAACGTCTTTGTGCAGTTGTTTGCAAAAAATTGAGTTTAAATTGCTGAACCCTAAATACTGTATTTTTGCTTTGTTGTTGAATGCTGAAGCTGATTATTTGAAAATAAGTGGGTGTTTTTTGAGATACTGGAAGAAGTTGGTTTTATCACTTTGTATTCATGCTCAGTATTCTCTGGTTAAATAGAATATGAAATGTAGTATAATTACAGTGCCATTTAAATAATGAATTAAAGCCAGCAGATGATACAATATGCAAAACAGTTTATAGCAACAATCAATTTTCATATAGTTCTGTGTACTGCCGAATTATTGATAAAATAAATTGTATTATCTGAAATATAATCTGATATATTTGTCAATCTGAAATACACTAAGAATAAGGACATTTTGGGTGATACTCGCTATGCAGTATTGTTATTAACTGTGCTAAAGATACTGTGATCCAGATTATTTGATGGTCTAAATGAGGTTATGAGTGATAGATAAGCTGAGAAAGTTCTGTTTTTTTAATTATTATTTTTGTAAGAAATAAAGTCAGAGTTAAACAGATCTGCCAGAGTTTCAAACCCACAGAACCCCACGGACTGGAGACAACCTCTGGAACATCTTTCTAAGCTTGCCTTGTGTTGGCATCCGTTACTATTACAAAAGACACAGACTTGTCCGAAGATAACTCTGAAAAGCCTCCGAGTTGTGAATTTTTCCAGTGCCCATGGAAAACGTGTTTTATTAAATTCTAGGAGGAGGTCGAGGGCTTGAGTCTCCTGTCAGTATCGAACACTTCTTAATGATGTTTCCTGTGATTGGAATAGAGAGCTAAATCAGGCCTACTAAATTTGTTTGAAATGAAAAAGAAAATGCAAATGTATGTGTGCAAATATATTTATTTGTGTCTAATCTGCGTAATTAAAGCAGCAATGTAGTATCTGGTGTCCATTAAAATGTTTTGGTGGGGGTTTTTTTGGTGTGGGGTTTTTTGGGTTTTTTTTAGGGCCTGGCTTAGAAAGTATTTCACGATCAGTGGGAAAAAATGAGGAAGACGAGGGTGTGGTTGCTGCTTAGAGGATTTGGCCGTGCAAACAGGCACTAGCTTGCGGAGATGCGGTCCTTCATGACAAAATGGAGACTTCTTTTAGGTAAAACAAAAATACTTCTTTTTTTTTAATCAGAAACCAAGTAAGCATGTAATCCTATTATTTCTTAATGTGTATTTCTGAAGGATGGTCAGCTGTCCTTGCTTGAGTTCGGTGGCTTTATTCACATCTTGTTTTGCCTTAAATTGCTCAACTCTTTCACTAATCTTGACAAACCCCACAAAAGCTAGTTCCAACTTTACAGAGTAATAAGGAAAGTGGTTTGATGTTTTGTATATTCTGAATAGGAAACAAGGGACTGATCCTGTAGACTCCAGAATGTCTCCGTACCCACTTCTCGATTTTTATTTCCATGCAGTGTACTGCAGCATTAGCCTCTAAACTGGCACATACACACACAGAAATTTTCACCTATAGGTCTTCAAATTATGACAGTAATTACAGGATCACAGAAGGTTGGAATGAGACTTTGAGAATATTTTCAGGTAACAGTCCTTCCGGGATGAGATTTTTATGGTATTTCCAGAAAAATCTCATTTATTTATTTTTTTTAAAGACATAGTCCACACTTGTAACAAGGGCTGGTTTTTTATAATGCTTACTTGCAATCATAATTCTGTACAATTGATGTGAAAGATGTTTTTTTTTCCCTCTGCTGCTGCAAATTTTGCGGCTGCAAATCTGTTTTCGAAATGTCTGAGTTCTTCTGGTACTATGAGTGAAGATGGAGCTGAAGAAACTTCTTCAGTAGTATAACCACTCACAGGTGTGGTTACCGAATCTGCTACCTCATCTCCTGTCTTATATATAAACTCATCATCTCTTAATTATGTATCCTTGTTTTCCTTTGAAGAGCAGCAGCGTGTGGGTTGTGGTGAGGTATTATCACAGTTAGGGCGAATTGTTAGCCACAAGACTGAAGGCTACGCGTAGCAAACCACCATACGAGTGGCAGTATCCCAGCATCTGACACACATCTTGGAATCTCGTGTAATTATTAAATGGTTTTTGCAAGTGATGATGTGTGGATGGGGAAAGAGATAATAAAACAAGGAAACACATCTGTGTAGTAAAAGAATATCTTATAATTCAGGTTCTTCCTAATGATTTGCAGGGAGGGGAAGAGCAGGTGGCAAAGTAAACATACATGGTTTTAAGTATTTTTGTGAAGTTTGAGTGGGGCATTGATAGCATCGTATCGAGCCCAATAGCTAGCTTAGAGGACAAATTATTTTGTTTTAATTAAAGTGAACTTGTCTATTTTGTTGTCATTGCTTTTGGCCATAGGAAACATTTAAAAGTAGAAATTACTGCATTGGAGCAGATCCACAGTCTAATTAATACTAAGTCTACCCTGACAGTTCTTACAAAGGGTTGATTGGTAAGAGGACGGAGGGTGAAGACAACTAACGTTTGATCCTTTTGGAATACCCTGTCCTTGTCAGAACGTGGGCCAGCTAGACCCCTTGGCCAGCGCCTTTATCATGGCTTTGTGCAAGGTCTTTACAGTCTTCCCAGCAAACAATCCCATTTAACACTATATTTTTGTAGGCTATGAATAGCACTGTATTCTTTCAGAATCCCACCGATGTCCCTTAATGATGGGCTGTGGTGCTGATTTTCACATGCTCAGCCTGCACTATGTCGAGTAATATATTCCCATAGTTTGAACTCACTGCTTATTTAATTTAACTGAATAATCTCCCATTCAAGCCTGGAAGTAGGTGAGAAAGTCAGACTACAGTTCCTCATTGTGACAGTATGTAGCTCTGTTGCCTTCCCAGTTGCTCATGTGCTCGCTAGCGCAGCTCAGTCACTTTATGTCTTCGTATATGGCAGTCTTTTTGTAAGTCAAATCGTTTTGCTCACCTGCCCTTGCACTCCTGTTACTCTGTAGTTTTAATGAGGTAAGGTGAAAAGAACTGCAGACAACATTCTCTGTGAAGGTATTTCCCTGGCAGGTATGTATTAGAAGGGTAATGTTTTCAGGACTGTATTCTGTGGGGTTTTTTGCAGGCATCGTAAAACTTGGCTTATTTGACATCACTGCAGATACGGGAAAGCTTTCATTGACTTGTTATGATGGCACCCAGGTCTTTTTCCCTTTGCTGAGAATGTTGCAATATGATTTCCCTAGCACTTAGTAAAAAAAAAACCAAAACAAATTTAGCGTGTTTCACATTGACTCAGCTTTGTTAAACCCTTCAGTAACCCAAATACATTCCCCTCACTTGTCAGTTTTGCCACTGTTTTACAGTTGATCTTTCCAGACCGCTAACTAAAGTTAAAAGCTGATACCAGCATGGTGTCCGCATGCAATAACTATTAACCTTTTTCTTCTTAAAATGTCTTTTTATTCCTACATTTTATTTTTGGCCACTCTAGCTCCTTTTTAATCATGACTCCAGCTTTCAGTCATGATTACTGTTTTCTTTATGGTCTTTATGAGTCACATTATCAAAGCTCTTTTGAAAGGCCAAATAAATAATAATTTCTTCTGTGAATGCATTCCAAATTAAAAAAGACATATTTTTCATTATGTTAGCAATGTTGGTTTTCTTTCCATTATGTAATCTCTGCTTAGGCATTAAAGTTATAATCTTTTAAAGTAGCCTTCCAGACGGTTTACTAAATGCTAGAATTCATTGGCATGTAATCTGGATCATCATTTGTGGCTACTTTTAAGGAATGCTACCCTTTCATTCCTGATAGGAGGAAACCCACCCTCCAGCCTTGAGATGCTTCAGAACTTCTGCATGTGTATCTAGTCCTTGGAATGGCTTGCCTTTTAATTTGCCCAGTTATTTCAGCATTTTTCTGGTTTGGTATCTGCTGTTCTTTCACCCTTTACTTGCAAAAGAATTGATTAGTGGGATTTGCTGTCTAGAGGGACCAGAGGAGACAATTTGATCATTTGAATATCATAGATTTCATAGATTTTTTCCACCTGTATTAAGCCTGATAACTTCTTTTTAAGCTAAGAGGTACCTTTAGGTCTGTCAGGATTTCTGGGCATCAGGAGATAAAAAGGTGTATCCAGGAATATGAGGTAGGGTCAATATTGGCCCCAACAAAAAAAAAAAAGAAAAAAAAGACTACACAAGATTTTTTTATCACAAAGTCACGTTACCTCTGGTTTTGTGTTCAAGAGAAGGGACATCTTATTCCATAGCTTTCTAGAGTGTGATTTTTACTTCCCAGCTTGGAGGGAGGGTGCTGTTAGCTGGTGTGAAGGTGAAAGAACTGGAAAATGAAAGACTAGGAGGTATAATCTTGAGTTACCAGTGGAAGAAGCAGTGTGTATAGAGCTTTTTTTTTTTCTTGGAGAAGGGGGGTGTTGGTGTTTTTTGTTTGTTTTTATATATATATATAATATACATATACACACACACATTGCCCCTGGATCAGGAACCCAGCTAACAAGAAATGCTAATATGGTCATACGGGGTGAGAAAGGGTGAGTTTACTCTTTTGCATGACTAAATATCTCAAGGTCATAATCAGCCGTTATCTTTTCTGCAGTGTTTTTCCTCCTCTTTATTCACTCCCTTTGTTTCCCAGTACTATTTCAGACTTGCCAGACGATTGTTGTGCGGTCTTCCTGCTTCTAATATATATTGATAAATTGTCCTTATGTCTTTGGTTCAGTCCTTGTGCTCCTAATTTCCATTTCTAAATATTACTTTTGAAGTATGTTCTTTGTTCTAGTTGTTTCAGTTCAGTGCTCTTGTTTTTCAGAGAATGCCCCTCTTTGCCTCAACCCATTACAAAGCTTTTCTCAGTGCTCAGGTTGCCCTTGTCCACTTACTTCTGTGTCTAGAGATTTTGTTACCTTTCTTTTTTTTTCTTTTCTGATGCATATGCTATGCCTGCATAATCTTTCATGTGTAAAAGCAGAATGTTCCCATTAAAGTCAGTGGGAAGGTCCGATAAACACACGACGTGACAATATGGTACTGTGTTTCCAGGTAGCTTATTTTCAATACCTGCTGTACATTTTTAGTTTTCTCTACGTACTTGTTTTGCTCTGGACACAGGGTTTTCCAAACTTGCTTTCTGACCCCACTGTTGCTTTTTTGACTCCTGATATAAAATAAAAAGCCCAATACTTTTATATTAGATTTCAGGGACCAGCAATTACTGGAAACAGTATTATTAGACTGGATCGTTCCAGGCGCAGAAGTGGACAGGTGAGAAAAGGTAGAGGCGAGTTATACTGAGTGCCACCTGCAGTGGGAATACCACCCATCGTGGTGCAAACACATGGTTTGGAAGTTTCTTCGTTACATGTGGCCATGCTGGAATCTGTTGTGAGCCATCTGGGCTAAACCCTGTGCTCCCCAGTGGGACGCGTGTGCTAAGAAGGCTTTCTTCTTTTGGTTTTCCTGATGACAGTAAGTTTCATTCTCTTCCTGCTGGGGTGAGGAAAGATCAGAAATCGTAGGAGCAAGGAAAAGAAGTGGTGAGTGAAGAAGGAAGTGCTTCTTTTCACGAACAGAGAGAACATAATGAGGCAAGCGTAGTATTATTTTTATTGGATTCTTGATTTCATTTATCTGTTCAGTTCCTTTTAAAACCATTTGAAATGCATGGGTTCCTGCTACAAAGAAGCCTGCAAACAGGGAGAGTGACTTCTCAAATGTCCTGAAGAGGGGAGCAAGGAATCGTCCTTCCTCATCCTGCCTGGTGCTTGAGGATGCAGGGCTAGCAGGAGACGAAGGGGCACAGAGTACCCGTGTGCATGCAGGCTCAGTATAATGAGGCCCCACTTTGCCACACTTTATGCATTAATTCGTGTTGCTAGAAACTAGAAAGCTGCATGTATTGTTGTGGATTCAAAAGCATCTATTTTGCACAAGGTGTCTGAGAACTGAAGGACACTCTCCCACCTCTCCCCCCCTCCCCCCCACAATCCATGCAGCCAGATCCTGTACTGTGCTGCTCTAGGACCTTGTTTTTGAGAGTCTGGCACTCCTTTTAAGTTGTTGGCATGATGGGTGATCTAGTGCTGATTTCGACTGCATTTAGCCCCTGTGGGGTTTGTCTGTGGTGCTGAGCTCCCTGTGCCAAAGACTTTGATCAGCTTGGACCCCCTGCCTGGCCGTGTTCCTATTACTGCCTTCTGGAACCTCTAGCAACGTTCAGAAGTGCTTCTGCCTGAGGGTAGAGAGGGGAAAATACCTTGGTCTAGACCACTCCCTTCCACATGCTATTTTTCTCCCATCCTGACTGAGTAACTGATGGTAACATCTGCATCCCAGTGAGTGATATCACCACAGATGAGGAAACCAAGGCACAAAGCAAAAGTTGGGATCATCCAGCAGGCCAGCGGATTAGAGGCGAGAATGCAAGGGAGGCAATCCAGCGTGCTGTCTAATTGGCCGTGTTGCTTCCCGTATGTTACCGATGCAGCGTTAATTTAGCCATTTCAAGAGATGCTTCTGTTAATATATTTCATATTAATAATGATGTTCTAAGATATTATTTAAAAGTTGATAACAGGAAGCGTAACAGACGAAGAAGTGCTTATTTAGCCTGATGAAGCCTAGCTATCAGCATACATGAATTCTCATAGGCAACATGTTTTCACTTTATTCTCCTCGGCTTCTTTTTTTTTGCAAGTGAACCATCCTGGAGTTGGCAATAGGCTACAGCAACAGACAACTCTTCTGTCTATCCACAGGATATATAAGATTCACATTTATGTTAGCTACAAAAGTTTACACTTTTTAATAAGACCTAAATAATTTTATAAATCAACTTGTAACTTTTCAAAAGGACTTCTAAAAGAAAAAAAGGTATTGAGGTAATAGTTTTCACTTAAAATATTTTTTATAACTTCAGAAATAACTTCAAAAGAGCTGGCTAGCTGCACGGAAGTTAACCTGGTTTTGGAGGAAAGACCCCATGAAGTTTGTACGGACTTTTGCTCTGGAAAGAATGTGCCATTGAGCCTTGGCAGCTGAAGGTGTCTCTATTTTGAAGGGGTGTAAGGGGGGGAAGTGAAATGATTTAGTGACTGGAGAGAGTTGCCACTTGCGCGAGCTCCATCCCTAAGGATATGACCTTTTTAATCCTCTTTAGTTAATGTATTGGTGATCTTTACTTAGGCAGAGTAAACAGTGCTGTTGGGAACAAAGGGGAGGTCATGCTTCCTGCATTACACTCTGACCCCGGGGTCGCGGCCTTTGTTCACTTCTCAATGGGAATTGCTCTCGGAGGGCCACCACAAAATGGAGAACTAATTTAGGCGCGTGCTGGCAGAGAATGGCAGAGTATCAGGTTTGCCTGCCCCAACCTCCGAGTCTGCAGCAGGCACGGCGAGAGTAAAAGTCAAACTCTTGCAAAGGGGACGTATTAGCTCTTTACTTACCGATGGCTGTGGCGCTTAATCCCTCGTTGAACTAAATATATTGCTTGGGTCTTCCCCCCTGCCCCCCTCCCCATGCTGCCAGTAATTCAATTTCTGTCTTCGGCCTTTAAACATTTCCCACCTCACCCCCGGCCGCTGGACTGTCCCAAACGGAGAAGCGTTAGACTAATGAATATCAGGTAATTTTTCTCTTGAAAGAAAGAGAGAAGCGGCATGGCAATTGCAGCATTAAACTTGGGCCTCCGAGGTCTCAGAATAAGCGTTGTTCCTCAGCCTGCACGGGAACGTGGTGCTGTGTCCCAGCAGACTGTATCCATCACCTTTTTCTTAACACTTCCTTTGTGTTGCACCAAGTAAATACGCACGCACGCACGCAGGGCCCTGCGAAGCCGAGCACGGTAAGTGTGGGTTACTAAGCCAAAGTGAACTCGTCCTTCCTCGTATCTATCATTAATTTTATGCAAAAATGCAGATTTTGGGGTTGGATTTTTTTTGGCTTCAGAAGTAACTGGTGGCAGAATGTGATGCATCTCATTTTTAGTTGCTGTGAGGAGGGAACGTACATAAACATGGACGCTGGGATAAATTATCTGGAAGACGCACGTATAGAAAACCATCACCTTTCACTGAAAGATGTTTATTATTTTTCACCTATATGCTGTTCTTTGCTCAGCAGTAAATTCTGGGAAATACAATGATACACCATAAAATAATTAAACTGTAAACACCTATCTTCAGTCAAAATACTGCTTTCCCACATTTCTTCCTTCTATTAAAAAAAAAAAAGCAAAAAAAAAAAAAGCCCTTAATTGCTGATGACAGACAAGTTGTGTAAAACATAGTAGCGTTAAAACTGAGCAGAAGGGCTGCTCTGTGTGTGTGTGTTGGGGGGAGCTTATGACTTTGTCATTGCAAAAATAAGTAATAATACAATAGTAAGCTTTGAGACTTCAGTGGCTGTCGACACGAATAGGATCAAGATAAAAACGTGCATGGAAGTGAATTTTAGCTCTCAGACTTGGGTGTTTCTGGGCTTGCTGGGTTGTTCTTTTCACGTTTAGTAAAGAAGAGGCTAACGTATTGGCATAAAGGAGCGCAGGCTGGGTTCACCTGCCGTAATGCTGGTTTAGGGTACAATCCTCCAAGTGTTAGCTGCTGTGCTGGTTCCAGCTGTGCTTCTCTTGCCTCCTTTTAGACTGCTGTAGTAATAAGCAGTAAGCTGTCCAAGAGATGCTTCTCGGTCTGTGTCTCCCGTACAGTTGTGGGCACCTCTCGTGTTCAGCCCACCCTTCTGGGAGGCTTACCCACACTGGAGGTGGCTCAATTCTGCCCGGGGGCTGGGAGGAGTGCATGGGCAGGAGATCCCCAGCGCCTCCGCCTTGTGCAGAGCATCCTTCTCCCAAGGCTTTTCCAAGGTGCAGGGCAGGGATGGACAGAGAGCCTGGGGTAGTGTGGCTGCATTTGCTACACAGATTTGCCCTCTGTACCAGACTCTTCTCTGAGAAGAGAGTATGCCACTTTCTTTGGCTGTTGCAGACTTCCAAGCCTTTTTTCTTCCCCCCCCACCCCACCCCGATTGTGTGCTGTAATCCGGATTCGCCTGATCTGGAATACTGTAGCTCTCTTACCTGTAAGAGAGCAACATGTTCTCTTTTTCCTTTCTCTTTCCTCACTATGTTTTCTTTGCGTTCCAGTCACTTAGAGTAAAATGTTAGGTTTTTCCCTTATTTTTCTTGAAGTTGCATTTAAACAAACACTTCCAATCACCTGCTCTCAGATCTAAAAGTGTATTTTTTAATACAGCAAAATAAGCTATTTGAACATACAAAGTGGCCAAGCAACTCAGACATCATTCCCTTTTAATGAAAACTTGCATTCAAAGCCGAGCCAAACGTGAACAGCAGAGAGTTAGTACGTGAGCAGCAAGTGATGCTGACTACAGCAATACTGAAACCAACCCTTCCGTGTCCTTTATTCGTTACTTGAAAATCCCAAAGTCCGTTAGCTTTAGATTTTCATGGAAGCCAGAGGGGAAAGATGCGCTTACTATACTTGTTATCTAGTAAAAATAATGCTGTCAGGTTATTCCTCACTTGTGTTAATTAATCAGTATGTTTACTAATGAAAATACAAGGTCTCTCCCCTTTCACCATGTGTTCTTCAGTAGCAGTATTGCATTTCTGTATCTGCAGAGTGTCAAGGCAATGCCAGTTGTGTTCCTTTTTGGGTTTTCTTGTTTTCCCTTAAAGCACCAATACAGTTGTGCTTTGTTTGGAGGTGACGAGCTGTAAGAGTGCTTTAAAATGTGGACCGCTGCTTAGGTGGCAGGGGAAGAGAAGAAAATACTCAGCCAATATTAAAATTCTAAAATATTTCTTTTTCCTCAAAAAGACACTGGAACCTTTCAATAAATATAGTAAGTGTCTGCTTGAAAGGAAAACTAATTTTTCTGAGTGCCTGTCAAGTATTTCAACAAGCAATATGATAATCTAAGATGTGGTAGTAGAAGTGCCTCTTCTAAAAGCTGCTTATTAAGTAGGGCCTTTTGGAGATTTTTTGCTTTGGATGTTCCTGATTGAAAACTCACAGGATTACTTTTTTCTTTTTTCTTTTTTGTTTTGTTTAAAAAAAAAAAAAAAAGAGCTTTATCTTGGACAAAGTTTGGATTAATAAAATGGGTGGAGAATAGTCTATTTTACTGTGTGCGAATTTGATTCCTCAGCGTTACTCTTTCTGGCAGTAATTTTTCCAGCTAGTGTACCTGATAAAGCATAATGGTGGTTAAGGCTTTTCTCATTTCCTAGACAAAGATGTTACTGCAATTAGAAATATGAACTCCCTTTTTATTTTTCTAAATTTGCTTTATCAAAATTGATTCCAAATGGGACCCCTGCAGTGAAGACTAAAGAAGCGCCATTCATATTTAACAGCCTCCTCTGTTAAGCAACTGTTGTACACCTGTCTGTTCTGCTTTTAGTATTAAGCCATTTCTATTATCCCGTTGGTTTCCTCGATCCTTTGGACAAAGATTTGCAATATATCAGATTATCTAAGGAGAGAAAAAAATGAAAAATTAAAAACCAGTCTTACAGAACAGAACATGGGTTTGGTCGGTCTTCAGATGGAAATTACTGAGTCTATTCTTTACTTTTTGAAGGTAAACGTTTTTGTAAACACTGGACTACTGGATATATATTTAGGCCCAGTGTAACTCGGCAAAATTCATTAGCAGTAAATGCTTATTTGCCTGATTTGTCTTCTGGTAAAATCTTTTCTTCTGCCTCTTTCCATTGAATACTTGAATAAGAAGAAATATGTGAAAGTTTCAAAATGCTAAATGGATACAGATATCTGCATATCATGCACTTAGGTGTGTGTGGCTTTTAAATTAATACTAGAGTGAGCAGAAAATACAGAACAGGCTTCAGTTGCACCTGTAAAAATAAAAATGCTACTTCCCTGTGAAACTGCATTGCTGTATTTTTCTGCGATACGAGGATACCACCCTCATGTTTTCCACTGGCGTTATCCGCTTGGGAAAGAAAAATGCACGACAGCCTCAAAATGGCGTTCTCTGTTATGGAGAGGCAAAGACGAAAGCTGGAAGAACACTGTCGTTCCAGCACAAAATGGCCTTTTCCAGTAGTTTTCCAATAAATTTCTTAGACTGATTAAGCTTTTTGGCCATTAGCTGGCCAGTAAAAGCTGAACAGTAATACAGTAAATCTGATATTCCTATAAAAAGCTTCCCCTGTATGTATGGGATACCCATTTGCTATACGAGCTTGTGTGTAAGTACAGCATTAAGGCAAAATTGTGTTTTGCGAGTCCCCACAATGAATCTTAAGTATCTGTTTTGCTTTCCCCTCTGTGCTGAAAACTCAGAGCACTGCCAGCTCAGTGCTGGAACAACGCTTCGGTGTACGTGTGCAGTGCTTTATTAGACGAAATCCCTGATCTTTGTAAGTCTCTCTAATTGTTTCAGGTCTAGTACAGGAGCGAGGTCTTGCACGGGGGTAGTCACAGAGCGGCTAGTGAGTTGTACGTGTTCTCTGACTGTAGCGATGAGTTGTTACGATAATGTTGAAGGGATAAAATTATTGCTGATGCAGTGCTGTTATGATCATCTTCTTTTCTATCGTTCCGTATATTTTAGATATATTAACGTTTTTAAATGACGTGCTTATTTGTATAACTAGAAAAAAATTAGTCCCGAACCGTGTCTTCTATGTTTTTCCTATTAACAATTCAAATGTAACCCTTTGTTAGTAATCTTTAGGCTGCGTTGTTAAAATATTGTGATTTCTATTGAGCCTTATTTTGTAAACTGAATGTTACTTACTCTAATAGTATTTATACTCACTGGGCTGTCGTAAAGTGAACCCGTAAATGCACAAATACAGATACACACCTACCTTGTGTATAGGTCTACCATATTGCACGTGTGCATGTGTGCGGGCACACGCATGCAGAGGAGATGAAGTACGTGACTTTGTTAAAACGGTTGTTGGGGGAATGGAGAATTGTTTAATTTTCTTACAAATAAATGATAGAAGTAATGTGGGCTTTAGATGACAACTTTGATTTTGGTATTTGGCTTCAAAAGTTTTTGAAACACAGATGTATTTCTAATTGAGTCGAGGAGAGTTCTGTACTTTGAACCAAGTCTCGCTGTCCTATTGCCAAGAGGCAAAAAGCCTCTCTGTCTTTTTTTTCCCTGCACAATTTTCTTATTAAGTTACTTGTTTGCACTAGGAAAAACCACTGTGCAGTTTTCTTGAAATTTTTGGTGGACCAAGAAAAATTCGTTGCATTATATTTCTGTTGATAGCATTTTTTGGGACTGTAAATGTAAGAGTTGACCTCTTAACATTTCAGTGCTTTTATTATCCATCTAAAATCTCTGCTAAAATACATTTATGCCCTAGGAAAAAATGGTTAAATTTGAAACTTGAAATTTCCATGGATTAGTCACTGATATCCCCTGGGAATTGTCAGTATTCTGAAAAGGAAGTGTTTTTAAACAACTGAAAAACTTAGTTCACCGAATTAAGTCTGGAAGCAGC
>VWZZ01007844.1:48182-103975 GCA_013399095.1 Psophia crepitans | reverse complement strand
CCCCTCCTCGCCCCCCCCCCGCAGTGGTGCTTGTTGTGGAGGTCTGAGCTATCTAACAAAGCAATACTGCCGTACAGCTTTCGTTTTGACTTGTGGTGCCTGTACCTGAGAAGACAAAAAAATTAATTTAGGAACATGGTTGTGTGTCTTTTGTTTCTCAAATAAGACATACTGTAGAACATACTATAGCTACATACGTGTTCATATAACATGCCTGCTTATACAGGGCATTTGATTTTTGCAAGGATAGGTATTCATTTGTTCGGCGTGCATGCAGCTAGCTAGACTTACGATTGCAGCCAGAAGACAAAAAAGTTGCGATCCCTGTAGCCAGCACAATAGATGTTCATAAGCAGAGTGATCCCAGTAGATATAAAATGGCGGGGTAGACGTTTTCAAGTGCGCGCGCACTTTTGCAAGTCCTGAGTTTATGCTACTGTAAACTGTACTGACTGGGCAAATCTGTACGTGTTTATGTGTTCGACTGCGTGCCCAATCCACAATAGGATGAATTCTGTTGAGTTTGATGGGCTTTGGAGCAACCCCCCTCTACCCACATATTCGCTAACGTAACATGTATGCACGTTTGTGGAATCACTAATATATCTGGCCTGTAACTTGTCGGTAGCAAGCAAACCAATTTGTGATTTTCCTAAGAGCAGTGCAGAGATTTGTCCACAGCTATTTCTGCATTCACGTAGAATTATTTTAGATCTCCTAGTGACCCCAATACTAGTATGTTTTCATTGAAATTTGACTTATGATCTCCAAAACAGAACATAATTCTGTTTAAGATACCTTGATTCCTAGGTAGATATGCAGGAATAAAATGGCCAGAATCTAGCCCTTTGCAGCCTGTCTTTTAAAATTATGTACTGTCAAATATGAGATCTCGTAACTTTGAATTGTTCTTTGTGAAATAGGTTTTTTCACGGATTAGTGTTACCAGTTGTTTAGTAGTTGTACGCTCTTCCCTCTTGCACACGTTTGAAATTTGCTGTGCCATACCTCTGGAAACAAAGGATCTGATCCAAAGGCCTCTGAAGGTGACGGAGGTTTTTCCATCGACTTCAAACGGGATTTGGATTAAGCCTATATACATAATACTATACAATAATGATCTGACTGCTATAGTGGTTTTCAGGGTCCTCCACAAAACTTTTCAGAACTCTCATAAGAATTGCCCAGGTATGATACTCCAAAATACACGTGTAAGTGTCAATCACGTTTTGTTGCCTTGTTTTAAAAAAAATGGGGGAGGGGGCGCTCCAAAGAGCTCCATCTCACTGATGCTTCACTGATGAGAGCTTTATGAATAAAAAAAAAAAAAAGAGGGAATGTTGGTCCCACATTTAGTAGGTAGTTGATGCATTACCTTATGCATTCTTTATTTAAATTAGGGCAGTCCTTTTGGAAGGAGTCTATAGATCTAAGATGGCAATGCACTACTTATTTATTTTTATATGCGTAAGTTTAAATTAACCTCAACCGTCGTATCCTGTCATCAGCCAAGGAAAACATTTAGCTCCTGTCCAGTCTCTCTGGAGTTTCAAAGTGATTTTCAAACTAGCTTAAAACACAAATGGCAAAGTAAATTGCTTTAGATACCGATTGAAGATTTTGCAAAGGGGAAAGAAGAGGAGCTGAGGAAAAACGAATTTATTATTATAATAACCAATGTGCCTTTATTAAATATTAATTAAGTCATTTTCGGTAGGCTTTGATTGATTGCGTTTGAATTGCTGGCTGATATTTTGCAACACTTTAAATCTGAGGTACACTTAGCATGTTGCCCATGTACTCAGGTACCTGCATACAGATATGTTTACTGTGGCATTCATTCAGCCCCTGAAATTCTTTTGTCAATGTAACCAGACATTTCCAGAAGGAGAAGGCAGCTTCAATTTTAATAATAAAAGCGTTCATGTGCTTTTATAACTACAGACGTAAATATTTTTAGAATGCCAAATTAGAAAAAGATGCATTACTTGAAACTGGTCTTTTTTTTTTTTTCCTCTTTTTACTGTATTGTATTTTTTTTTAATTTTAGGTAATTTCAAAAATAGAAAAAGTAGACTGGCAACGGTTGATCTCATGAGCTAGAAAACAAGCAGCAGCACCATTTATCGTAATACTGAGGGGGCAGGCGGTGACACTGGGCAGCTTAGAGAAATACGTGACGGTGCTTTTGTGTTTTACAGCAGTCGTAGGCCAAGATACTTCACACTGAAGTTAATTCATCAGAGAGGGGGATCAGTTTGGGGTTTTCGTAAAGGCGATGCACTTAATACTGTTTTTTCGACACGGGTCGTATTATTCTTTCTAATAGGTTGCTCACAGTAACTGTTCTTACGGAATCGCAGCAGGGTAGGTGGTAGAGAAGGCTTTGTTCTGGCCAGGAGCTAGAGCTGTGGAAGGATTCATTTGCGTTTTCATCTGCAACATGTAATGACCATAAAAAAAGTTACAAATAATTAGTGTTGTAGATGCCCATCTAAAACTTACTTGTTTCAGTTACTTGTTACTTGTTTCAGTTCAGGAAGTACTGGGTTGGTGGACACAAGCCCTGGACATGGACCTCTGCATCCATTGGCAATCTTCTCGGAATTAGTCTTGCTTTTTATTGGAATTCAGTGTGCAGAAGGGTAGGAAAGCTATTTGATTGCGTCCAGGAGATTTTGATCACTCTGTTTGTTTTGCTATCCATAGACAAAGAGCTCTGGTATATTTACTTCTACTTTTGTATACACAGCAAGCATTATTTTCAAAATATTTTATTCTTTGAGAAATCATTCTTTTTTAATTTTAATATTTATTTTTCTCCCTTGTTGCAGATTTTTTTTTTTATTTTTAAGCAAGGAGAGTTCTCCTGATATTTTTGTTACCTTTGGCAGATGAGATGTATTGTCTCATTTGTCTATAGGAAACAAAACAGTATATCCAGTCCTGAGTCAGTGGAAAGTCTCCCACAGATATCAGAGAGTTTTGAATTATACTCTCAAACCAAAGTAACACTAATTTAAAAGTCTGATACAGGAAGCCTGAACTTGAATGACTCTTTTAGTGCGTTTAAAGAACCCTACATTCTCCCTGACCTTATGGACTTAGGCAGTTAGCTTTTTTTACCTTATTTCTTTGTCTAATTTACACCAAGGAGTGTCAGAGTCTTGCTTTCTTGTTTTAAGGGACACAGCATTGGTATTCTGCTTACTCCAGCATGCATTTATGAATTGCAGAGTGCATGGGAAGGAATTGATCATATTATCTCAAAATGGATGGAAATTCTGTTAGAGGCCCAAAGGGCACGCACATATAAATTTTGCTGCAGGGGTTCATCATGGGGTTTGGTTTTGTTTTTAATGCAGTGTGAAATATGGGGATTTTTTTTTGTTGCTTAGTTATTATGTGAATAAGCCATTTACATTTTAAAATGTATTTTCATTAGTAGCCACTTTTAAAAAATAGTTTTCCAACTCAGTCTGTTATGAAGATAGTTAGTTACCAGTTTTTAATGGAAGGTTATACATTTCTCATTCTATAATTATTATAGAAGGAGGAATTAACATGATCACATGGAAATTTTGTTTCTTAAATGGAGATTTACATTGATGGATTGAAGGTTTAAGGTGCAGATTTACATTTAAATTACATATTACATGACATTTACATTTTAAATGACACTAAAACAATTATTTCTACTGTCTCCTCTGTGCCTTCTGAATGTCTCTATAAAATTATTTCATTTAAAATATAACCCACTCTACAATGTATGTATGTTTCACGTGTGAGATCAGGGTGGTTTTTGTATGCATGCATTCCTATCTGTTGTAAATAAAAATGGAGTTGAACGTGTAATATTCATGTGTACACGTTTAAGATGCTTTTTAGTACTTGGTTTAGAGTGGCAGTTCTTTTCTTCTCTATAATACAAAATACTCTCATGGAGCTGTGTTTAACGGGATAAAAATGGTATCCATCAGGTGCTTGTATTTTTTTTTTTTTTTTCCCCAAATGCTTTCAGGAGTCAAAACTTAGAGTGTTGCTTCAGGTGAGCAGGTAAGGAGTAGCACTTGGCTGCAGATACAGACACAAGGTGGTCTCGAGTTTGTAGAAAAAGAGGACTGATATGGGAGAGAAAAACAACCTGAAAGGTGGCTGTGCCTCTTGGAAGGAGTGGGCCAGTGTGGAAGTTGGGAGCAGCAACCAAATAGTTGTAACTTTATGGAGATACTTTCATGCTTAAGGAAGGTACCGTTATGCACATATATGTGTTCTGGCTGGTGAGTGTTTCTTCAGTCTGTGACACTGCAGTCCACATCTTGCAATCAGTTTTAGCAAGTTCGAAGGAACTTGAAGTATGAGCATAATTCTCTTCCCAAAATAGATTTCTTTACACTGTTGGTTGGATATGGCTGTTTTTACACCCATATAAGGTTCTGGGTTGGACACAGAAGTATGAAAATTCCATTATTGTCAAAATAATTGCTGCAAGCCTTTTCACTTCCGATGCCTGCCGAGCTGAACATGTTAAAGAGTACACACCCGCCTGGTGATGGATTGAACTTCAGGTGGAACAGGGCGGTGAGCGAGCCAGTATCAAATCCCTGAATTTTGTAACTGTTTGTGCCTTCCTCCTGAGGAATCTAACCCAAAATGCTGACGATCAGCATTTTGAATGGAAGTTGAGTTGAAAAATTACTTTGGCAGTGCACTTGCGGACTTCGTTGCAGCTCTGTATGAGTATTTTTGAAAAACGCTTATAATGAAAAGGTTTATCCGGGTGATCAATGGCTGTGTTTCATACCGCTGCCTAGTGGGTATTACTTCTACTGGCAATTAAAAAATGTAAAGCCATTCTTCACAGCGTGAATCGCACCCCTTTGCAGGTGACTAGTGCAAGGCCTGCGTAAAGTCTAAGTCCCACTCAAACCGCTTCAGATAGCACACAGCTTTATTTGTGTCCTTTATGCACTGGGAGCCACTGCTGTAGAAGCCACTGGGGCAAATACTGGGTGCAAAGAATAGTTTTTGTCAGTGGCAGTAACTCTTTCTCATCAATATAACCTGCGGTCTCAAGAGTTTATCTAGTCACTCTTCTATTGTTAACATAATATCCTTTAATTTGGAAAATATGTATCTTAGACATGCTGGGGTCCAGAAATTAGGCCTCGATTAAGTGTTTGTATGTGGGAGTCGTGATGCCCTTGTCTGGAACAATGAGTAAGAAGTTGGGAAATTCTTTTACACTCAGCCTTGGGTGTAACAGTAAGGCCTCTTCAAGTTTCCTCCTCCTTTGCCTCAGCACCTCCCCTTGTAAGTTGGAGATAACTCTGACGTTGCTCATGAGACTTCTTCTGTGAGAAACGGTTGATGTCTGAATAAGCCATGCACAACACACACACAGAGTGCTGAGCTGAGAAGGGAGAAGTCGTGGGCTGTTTTGAAATGCAGTGTCTGCGGAATTCAAGGGGTTAAATACTGCTTTGCACAAAGCGGCATCTCATAGTCTAGATCTGCGTTGCAGCTGCTGTTCTAGTCTTTGACTTCCTCTGAATGGAGACTTTCACTCATAGCTTTAGGAGGTGACTCCTTTGCCTCCCAAAACTGGGTGGTAGTCTCTACCAAAGTGGAAGGTTATGTGCTCTCTTGCTTGCTTGCCACGAGGTTTCTTTCATTACTACCATCTTGTAAATTAGTTGCTCTGGTGTATGCGCTCATGAGTAATAGGAGAGATTGCAACACACACAGCATCTGTCTAAGCGTGATCGTAACAGCTCAATAGAAAGATGCTGTGAAATTGCCTGGTCTGTTGCCCTTCCAGCTTAGGATTCTGCTGTACAAATAATTAAAATACAGTACGTTAATAGCATCTTAAGATGGTATAGGGAAGTTAATTAGATCATTGACTAAAAAAAACCCCAAACCCCCAAAACTTTACAGAATACTAAACAATGACCATAGAAACTAAAACTTACAAAATATAACGTTTTATGTGCTCCCTGCAGAATAGAAAACTGGGAGGGAACTTTTTAAAATAAGGACACTGGCATACTTTAAATCTTTTATCTGCCGACTTTCTTTTTTGTATATGTGTGATAATTCCATTATTTTTATCATACTGCTTTCCTGAACGTAGTTGAGTTTAGGATTTCTTTCTCATTATGGCAACCAATCCGCTGTTTGTACTAAGAATTCAGTTTCTAGAAGACAGGCAACTGTGCCTGGTTCGTGCAGCGTTGGCATTGTGTAGCAAATTACAGTCAGCTCAAGTGAGCAGGCTTTCTCAGTCACCCTGTCTACAATTTTCATTCTCATCAAGGGCACAGCTTCACCGGAGAGTGCCCCAGACACGCACGTGATGCACAGAGTTGGGAAGCAGTCGAGGATTTGACTGAGCGCAGAGAGCCACACTGGTTCCACCATGTGGACAGCTTCAAGCCAGCTAAAGCTGTACTGCTTCAGTTACTGCAGAAGGCCAACCGTGTTTTAATGAATACTGTAAAAACTGTTGTGGTTTTTATTTTCTTTTTTTTCCCTACGTTTTTAATAAGCATGCCTGCGACAATCAAATCTGCAGATGTTTATGCACAGGGCTTGCTTTTGCACCCACTGGTGGTCCCAGACTGTTGCTGTGTCCTCTCCCCCTCCTACCACTGCCTCCCCTCTTCCCTCATCCGCAGCTGGTAAGGGCTGTGTGAAAACTGGTGCTTTGAACCAAAAATGAAAATACAGGAGATCTACAGCCGGAGTTTTCTGAAATGTTTCCTAGTAAACCTCTGCCCGGTTTGAGTGCTTTATAGCCTAATTATTAATGCTGCTGAAAATCTTCGGGTGAGCGCTGCCAGGCCCTGAGCACATCCTAGTGCTTGTGTTTAGGTGTCTCCAGCTGGCTCCTGAGCGCTGCTGGTAACCTGTCACTTCATATTCCCACTACCTGCAGTGTGAGAGCACTTCCAGTCCAAGCTGTCTGTAGGCATCCTGAGCACCAAGGGTTACGAGCTAGCCAGGGCAGGCAGTTTCCCACTTCAGTTACAGTATCGTTTGAGATCAAATGGCAGAAATGAGTGTGATAAACCTGAAGAGAAAAACGGACAAATGTTCCAGTTTGGACTGGAAGTTGGGCAGGGTTTCTAACTCCCTAATGGAGTAAGTGCTCTAGTTTTTTCATGCTGTTTGCACAGGTTTTCAAAACTTGTGCTTGATTTTTTGGGTTTTCACCCCTTTTTTCTTTCTTTAGGTCGATTCACATCCAGTCTTTCCCAAACGACTGGCAGGCAAGGCTGTGGTTGCAGGAATTGTTTTGGCTTGTGCGCCTCCCGTGTAGTGAGTGCCTGCCTTTGGCTGATGTTCAGATCAGAGGGGAAGACAAAACGCGAAGTTCCCCTTCCCTTCAACTCAGTAAATGGTATGCTTGAAATGATGTGGAGGTTTCAGCAGACTGAAGCAAAAACATGGGAACTCATTGTGTCACAGACAAACTGACGTGTTTGGAGGGCGCTTTTTGAGCAGCAGAGGTGTTGATTGCTCCAGGAGTTCATTGTCAGAAATAATGAGATCTGCAAGTACATTAGAAATCTTCGCTAGGAAGAAAATCAATAGTAGAACAATGTTTCAAGCTGTGGTCTCAGTAAGTCCTTTACTTTTAAAAAATCTAATTCTTCTCAGAGGTGAAAACTTTGCTATTGGTGTTTTATTGAGACACAGTATTTGAACAGTAAGTCAGTGCTGAAAAGATTTTTGTTTTGTTTTTTGTAAGAAACCCTTCCAATAACTCCCAAAATTCTGCTCAGCTATTTTTCTTTGTGTCTGATTGTTTTTTAAAAAGGGATTTTTTTTAAAAGATACATTTTAATTTTACCTCACAATCAGTAAAAGGTGGTTCTTTAGCATGGAATATACACATTACAGACTGTTTAACTGGAAGCCAATTTTATTTTGAGTGTATATTTTATGAATAAGTTACTATCATTGCTTATTCTTACTGTGGATGTGCTGCTGCAAATAACGCGGTGACTTGTACCTCTGTAGGAGTTTTGTAAAGAGTAACACCATGAAGCATTAAACCTCTCCCTAAAAATATCTGAGTACCACAAAACAGTAATGACTTTTTTTTTTGAGAAACAGAGACAGAGAAAAAAAATCAAGACAGCTGGGTGAAACATGTCTTTCTGTTGATTTAAGAGTTCGTATTTTATTTTGTCTAGCAATCAAGATGCATTTTTTTTCTTATCAGGAAGTAAAGATGCATCGTTTTGACTTCCAATTTGAAAAAAACAGAAGCCCAAAGTTTACATATTCCACAGTTTCATTTTTTAGTAGTATCTTAATTTTGTGCTTGTGTGCTTATTTTAAATTTAAATTTTGATGTGGAAATTGATTGCTCTTGTAAATTATTCTTTAAAAAGGACAAAAAGATACGTGCCAGTTCAGATCCATAAAGTAAATGACATGACTCCATGGCTGCTTCTGGTGGGAAGAAAAAAAAGAAAAAAAAAAAAAGGCACGATACCTTCTGTAATTACAGCATCAGACCCCGAGTAGTTGTCTCTGTAGTAGCATTGCATTTGTGCAAACATTGCCGGCGCTGTACTTTCTAGCAAGCTTCTGTTGTGTCAAAAGGTGAGCGACGTGGCTATAAATAACTGTGATTGATTGTATTGTAGCTAGGGATTTTTTTTTTTAGTTACTACAGAAGTCGATATGCTTTGGGTTTTTTCCTTCTATCTTAAATAGCATGCAATGCTGTACCATTTAGTATACCTTTATTTAATTTGTCTCATCTGTGACACAGTCTCTTCTAAAGAGCTCAAGCTTTAGATTAAAATGTAGTTCTCAGGCAGAAAGAAACTGCAGTAAAAGTAGTTGTACTACTAGTTCATCCTATGATTAATAGCAAGACTTGCTTAGAAGTTAGTCTTTGATTTCCTCTGTTTAATTGTAGCCCTAAGTGAAATGGGTTTTTGATTTATAGAAAATGCAAAATTGGGTACAGAAAGTTTTAAATTACAGTAACAGTAAAAAATTTCCCACAATAATCATCCCATATTGTTTCAATTCAAAAGAGCTAAGGCTTGATTTGTGTGGGAAAGAACCCATAGCAGCCAAGTTCCACATTTGAAACTGGGGAGAGGGGAGGATCAATTACCCTCTTTTGAGGGTATAAAAATATGCCTGAACTTCACTGTGTTATACTTTTATCATGTATTCCCCTCTCTAGAAAGCTGCATGCTAATGAATTAATGTAAAATAGCTGTCTTCTTACACGGATACTATGTAAAAGTAAGTTGAAAAACTGTGTTAGAATATACAAGAACACTGGCAGAAAAAGCAGAAGCTTTAGGAAAAGTGGTGGCTTGTAATCATGAGTGAAAACAAATCTCTTATTTTTGGTAATACTTGCATTATACAGAATGGTTCGGTATACTGTTAAAGCTCTAATAGCTGTAGTTTAGTAACAGTAGCTTTAATAACAGTGGTTTAATTCCTAAACTACTTTTTTGAAGTTCTGCATGGCTGATCTCGCTTTTGCTTCACCATGTTTATGTTGACTTTTTTCTTTCATTAGACCACAATCACTGTGTATGTTTACAGCACTAATCCTAGATGTTGAAATTCTAGATAGTTGAAATATATTCAGTATCATTGAAGCTATTCTGGGGGAAACAACGAGGTTTTGTCAGGGTGAGACCGAATTCTGCACAGTTTGCAGGAGTAGATGCTGATAAACACTGCTCTGGCCCGTGGAGATTTACCTCTGTGTTCCTGAGAATGTGAGTTTTGGCCTTTCGTATTTGCTTTTTTTGTGTACCAAAACACAGTTAAAAATAATTTTGAAAATAATAATGCAGTTGTTACTCTCCTGGCCAACTTGCTGATTTTTAAAAACCTGCTTCACAGTGTCTCCTCACATACAGTTTTTATTTGGAACATACTGGGTTTACAGTGTGAATATAAAATGCTGCTTCTATTCCATTTGATTTGGCATGTCCAAAATTTAAAATCTAAACATAAAGCATCTTATTGATCCATTTATAAGCATCTTCGGATTGTACAGCACTTCTTGGATAATTTATTGTAGTAGCATTTTAAAGTCAGGTAAGCTCTGCTTTTGTGCTATAGCCTGACAGTTTAATCACGATACAAATTTAGAAACAAATCAGCACTGTCTTTTATATAGTGCCTCTAAATCCATGGTAATTGGTACCAGACCTTGGTAAAAGGAAAGGATTGCAGTTTCATGCTACCAATACCAGTGGGTGTTGCTCCACAGCTGCATCATATAAGAAAAGAAGATGCAAGGAAAATTAAAGGATCCCCACATGCATTTTTCTGTAATATACCTTTTCCAGAGTACGAGGTTGACGGAAAATTCCCTTGAATTCAGCGTGTTAGCCCGCTGTAAATAGTGCCATATGTTCTGCACGCCGTAACTCTTACCTTTTGATAACACTGGACAATTTTTGAGTCAGCTCTCTTTACTTTGTAGTTTTGAAACATTTAAAAGAACCTGACAAGCCTGTACTTAATAAAATCAGAAGAGGGAGGGTGGAATAAAAGCGCTGCTGGTGTGTTTAGATTGTGCTGATGTAAACTGGCCGACTTCGGCCCCTCTACCAAGGCCTGGTTGGGGTAGTTTTTGTCACGTCCGAACATACCTTGCAGTACGAGCTGCAGTGCAGGCTACCACGTTCCTGTTCTCTCCGCATCTCGAGGACTGGCGCTCAGCTAGAGCCTATACGAGCTATAGACTGAGGCTGTACGCTCTGGCAGCACAGATGGAGTATTCTGTCATTAGGACTGTTTGTTGCCTGTTGGAACACACAGCATATTTCTACCGTGGCATCAACAGTTTCTCAGAACTGAGGTCAAAATAAACAGGTTGCAGTTGGTTGCAGGAACAGTCTGGGAAACAACTTAAAATTCCCTGCTTAGGCATAAGCGTATTCCTAGATACGTGGATAAAAAGGCACGTTTATAGTCTTGATTTATGCCGGTGTATACAGATTAGCAGAGATTTGCAGGGGCACACTTGGTGGGTTTTCTATGGATATTGGCATATGCATACAAAATTGACTTACTTTCAAATAAAGAGGCAAATTTAAGTGCAATCTTCTTGCACTATTTCTCCCGGTATTTGTAGTACTTCAGCAAAGTGAAAGCGATGTCATCGTGCACATTTAAAAAAACATGTATTTTAATTAGGCTTCAGTCTTCTCTGCAAGCCTGGATGTCACTAATTGCACTGGTGCACGAAGTCCCTTTGAAGTGGATAGGATTCTTCGCAGGAGCAAAGCTCGAGCGCTGACAGACAAGCTCTGGCACACCTCCTTGAAGTGGTTTAAGTCGCTACTGCCCCAACCTCCCTGCTCCACCCTTTTACTGGGGATTAGTGCTCCCTCAGCAGAATTTGCAGAAGGGAACGTGTGCCCACACCTTAGCCGCTTCATTGCAAAACCCACAGGTTCAGCTCGAACCCTTCGAAATGCATCGCTTTCTGCTAAGCTGCTGGAGCATGCCTTAGGTCTGCGTCTGCTGATTCAGCACGGGGAGCCGTAATCTCCAGCAGCTAGGTGGAGCAGACTGCTGGGAAAAGTGACTTCAATGTGTGACGGCAAGATTCACCAGAGCTCAAGTGTCAGTGTCCCTGCCATCTTGGGTAAGTGTTTACAGGCTCGGCCCAAATCTAGACTCAAATTCCAGGTGAAATCCTGACCCCAGAGAGGGGAGCAGAGTTTTAGCCAGGGATATCAGTGAAACCAGGGTTTAATTTGTAATGTTTACAAAGCCAGCAATTTTTTCACATAACAGGACAAATACTGGTGATGATTTTGGCTTGAATAGAGATGTAAATAGATTTGCTTCCTGAAAGAATCAGCAACAGTCACTTCAAAAGGTTTGCTCATATTTACCTAGTCACAGTTCATTTACAGCTAATGTAACTGTCTCCTGCTTATTGAACTGCAAACACTTAAATGCATAGCAAGCTGCTAGAAGTTAGAAAATGTTCTCACGGGGATTTTTTTTTTTGGTGGGTGGCTTAAATGTAACTCAAGTTTCAGAGGTGAAAATTAAAAACCAAGGTTATTTTTTTCCTTTTCAAAACTGAAACATTGAGCTGGCCGGCGTGCATAATAGTAAATAGCTAATACAGATATGTGTAGTGATGGTAATGAAAAGAGGTGTTGAGAGAATAAAGACAATTTATGAGACTAATCTGGAAAGAGATGTCTTAATTCTGTAAAGAAAGAGTAAAAAAAAAAAAAAAGCCTCCCCAAATTTTTACTGTCATTGCCATTCTTACTTCCCATGTTGTGAGGAGTTCAGCGATCCATATTAACCAGAGGAATATTACCATACCTTTTTACCTTCTGTATGCTCCTTCCACCACAGTGACAGGGAGAGAGGTATCCTAAAAAACTCTTTTATGGGTTGATCTTTCTGTTTTCATCATGTTTTATTTGTTGTTGTGATCTCCATATAACCCCGACACACACACCATATGTAACAACTTTTTTTACCCCATCCTTTATAAGGACAGGTCTTGTACGTCCTTCTTCATCCTAATCCCCCCATCCCTTTCCTACTCACAAACAGCTTCTGAGTCTCAGGCTCTTTGCTGACTGAGAGTGCAGCTGGGAACGCTGCCCTCCCTCCCTCATTTCTTTTACGTTGGCTCTCAGAGCCCACCGCAGATGGTCTGTACCTCATATGTAATAAAGATTTTATTTTCTTTTTATCCTTCTGAGGCAGGTTTCTATGAATGTAAGAGGCAGACACTCTGGCAAGCTTAGACCTGTGTTTTTATATTTTTTTCTAAGTGAGCCTTGAGGGACTTGTTTGCCATAGTTTGGAACTCTGATAGCTTGTGGAGCTTAGTAATGTCTTGGTGCCAGAAGTAGGAACCTGATTTGACCACTTGATCTCTTCTTAGGGAAAATTATATATGCTAGCATAATGAAGTTAGGGCACAGCTGGACAAGAAAAAGAAATTAAGCAAAAGCACTCCAGGAACTGATGAAAATCAGTTGTTTTAGGGAGGTGGTCTTCTAATAAAAGTGTAGCAGGTTTGTGCTAACTCTGTTTAGAAGTACTTTGGGGGTGGCCTGTTATAACTGCGTATTTCTTACTACTCCTACTGAGTTTTTTTCAATGAGTTCACTCTGCACTATTTTTAGACTTGAATAATAAACTCTGTGTACCAAAACATATCCAGGACCTCATGCAAGAGCCAAATGAACATTTTCAGATGTCAGATGGTTGAAGTTCTAGGTAGCTCAACACTGTTGCTTCCCAGTTCCTTTGTATATTGTCATATTTATGTTTTTATGCTCTGTGTTGTAGTAGTCATAAAAACAGGTACATGTGTGGAAATCTATTTCATGGGTCTTGCTGTGCATGTGCTTTGATTTTCTGTTATGTATGGAAGCTGCCTGCCTGCACAGAGCTGTTCTTGATCTCAGCAGTATGCTTTGGGAGCTGAAAATGTAGAAATGCAGGGGAAAAAAAAAATAATTATGACAGCAGTTTTAGCAGCTGATGTGACCCCTATGAGAAAGGATATGTCAAGGTCAGATATGGGGTTGTATTTCTTGAAGAGATAAAGGAAAAACTTAGTTGGATTTTTTTCATGATAAGGAAAAAAAAATGTAGAGCTATTTCCTTCCTTTTCTGTTTTGCATGTTGATACTGTAGGAGGGTCACTTGTTTGAGACAGTAACTCAATCCAGAATCAACTCATGGATTTCAGATTATTTGCTAAAATACTTCAGGATTCAAGTGCCTGAAAGAATAGTTGGCTTTTAGAGAGAAAAAAAAAAACAAAACACCTAACACATTTGTGTCAATTAAGGCACTCTTTCAGGACCTGAAGGGTGTCAGAGTAAGGGCTCTAAGGAGTGAACAAAGCAAATATAATCTGAGAAGAGACCAGCTCCAGAAAACATGCCTGTTAGGCAGCAATGATCGGCAATACAGAATGATCATAGGATCATCCTTCAGATTGGAAGGGACCTCAGGAGGTGTCTGGTCCAACCTCCTGGTCAAAGCAGGGTCAGCTGTGAAATCTCATCTGGTTGGTCAGGGCTCATCCAGTTGGGTCATGAAAGCCTCCATGCATGGAGACTGCACAACCTCTCTGTGTAGCCTCTTCTATTGCTTGGCTGACAAGTTTTTCCTTATTTGCAGCCTGAACCTCTCATATTTCAACTTATGTCTGTTGTCTCTTGTTCTCCCACCACACCTCTCTCTGAACAACCTGGCTCTGACTTCTGGGCAGGTTTGGTGGCGGCACGTGAGCCATACCACTCTCGCCAAGCTCGTCCGAGGTATACGGGTGTTTCTGCTGACCGTCAGCTCAAAGCACTGCCAGGAGCTGATGCTGTTGGCTGGCCTGGCCTTGGCCTTCACAGCAGACTCTTGGGTTAATGGTGTGGTGTTATTAATTTCAGGTATTGATTTAGAAAAAAATATCAGCTTGGATTTGAAAATCGTGACATAATTTAAATGCTGTAAGATGTTAAAATGCGGTAGAGTTTCTTTTACTTTGCTGGGTGGTTTTCGAGGTGCTGAGATGCACATTTTGAGCATAAAACATGAAGGTTAGGGATGTACTTAGTTCTGAAAATTCTTAAGTGTCTTGTAATTGCATAACTGCAGGAGCCAAGGCTTTAAGAACAATACTGAATATCATGAAATTTGTGATTTGATTTCAAAATTAAGCAAAGTTGATAAGATCAAGAGTCTGTTGCTTTTGTAAAGCAAATGTTCATCTAAGAAGGGTTTTTTCAAATAGTGAGCCATGTCTGTAAAGTTCTAAAATGATAGCTGCTATTATGTGCTCATCTGCTTGGCACAGTAATTAAAGTATACATAAATGCTCTAAGACACGTGTTTGGAAATATGGGTTGAAATTAATCACCCTGGCACTATATAAATTGCTTGCAACAGTATATATGTTGCTGTAGAAAGTTGTGTGTTTGCATATTCTGCATGGGTAGAGTTAAATATAATATTTCAGATATTTAATGTTATTACATATGATTCAAATATAAAAATAGATTTATTAAATATACATGGGGGTTTATTTACATATCTAACCCATCTGGGACAAGCGTTCTGAAAGGTAAATCTTGCACTGTACTGACCACTAAAGATTCAATTGTCAGGATACTCAGATACTGCTCAAGGAGTCTTTGAGCTGTCCACGAGCATCTGTGTGAGCAGGGCAACAGGAATTCCTGTCTGTGCAAGGCTTGAATCATGCAAGATGACTAGTTCCCACATACACGCTGCAGATGGGGACGAGTCTCTCCCAGCACACCAGGCTTGGCCCCTCTCTCGCAAACTGCGGGACGGATTTTTACCGAGAGACGAGCCTTGCGGAGGAGGCCCTTCTGTAGTTAGCAAGCATGGTAATTCTTCAGCCATTAATTAGTTTTCGTCTTAGATTTAAGCTTGCGATGTTGATTCCATCTCCGGCGTCCTGAACACTGCGCAGTGTCCTTAGGAAATCTCCAGTGTGGATTTACAGGCCGTGCAGTTACAAAGTGAGGTACTGCCACTGTCTGTTACTCACGGTTACTCTTAAGGCTAGAAAACCTTTGTAATAAATAATCCGCAAGACATCTGAGAAACTGCTAATGTTACTCTACCGGACAATTCATCAGATCAGGTTTACTCTGTTATTTTACAGACTACGTGACTTGTAAGTCAAAAAGCAGGTGTCTGTCCTTTTCACGTCGCTGAAAGGCATGCGGCGTACAGTTCAAAACAATACCGCTGTCCTGCTTTACAATGCAGATAACTTCTTTTCTTTTACAGTTTGTCTCACTGTATAGAGAGCGGTTGGAAATATATGTGCACGCTGCGCGATTTGTTGCTTTTTCCTCGTGATACAGTGTGGTCTCCTGACAAAGAGTGTCGCTCTGTGCGGCGCGATCACGAAGCTAATGGATTAAGATAGAGAAGTATCTAGCGGTGTGTTGATGAAAAGGACACAAAAAGAGTAAAATCCTTGTATGGGGAATCGTTTGAGAATTGCTGCCCTTGCAAAGTTAAAAGGCGTGCACTAAAAATGTGGTGTTCTTCCCTGCCTACACTCCGATGTAGGACCCAATTTGTAAAAATGGATGTTTCTGTAAAACTTTGGTTTTTAGACTTGCGCTTCTGTACATACCTCTTTGTATGTTTGAGATCTAAATGCAGCGTTCAGGCATCCTCTCTGTTACAGCTAATATTGATCATCCTGCTCCAGAGTTACAAAAGCAGAAAAAAAGACGACCCTTACAGACATTTGCTGCTTCAGTTGATACCTATTTACATGTTTCTGCATAGTGAAAGATTTCCCTTTTTTTTTTTTTAAATTATTTTTTCAGGGAACCAGCCTGGATGTAGTCTCCCTGTAAGGAGTGCAAATTGTGCAGCAGCAGAATTACAGTGTTAAACTGGAAAAGCTCTTTCTCATCTGAACAGTCATTCAAAACACAGGATGAAAGTAGCTGAAGCGAAGTTTTCTATCACGTCACCTGCAGGGCTCCTAGAAGACTCTTCTGAAACCTGGGGTAAGATTTAAAAAAACCCAATCAACTTATTTATAAAGTAGAAACTGGTAGGAAGCATGGAGGTATAATTCTAGGGCAGAGAAGATGATACTGTTTGTGGATTGACCTCTATGCTGAAATGTCTGTAGGAGCAATTTCATGTAAGAAAATTTCAATGCAATATTTGTTCAAATAATGAAAACAGAAACCAACAGTAAGCCCAAGCTTATTACCAGGATTAAATGTCGATATACAAATAAATTGTTATTCAAAAGTTTTTCTGCCAAAGCACAGAAATGTTTAAGTATGAAAACCAAGTTTTAGTGATTCATACTTTCCATACTTACACTAAGTAGTACATATATATTGGATTTCTTAGCTCCTGAGAAACAGCTGAAATATTCGCACCGTATACAGTTAACATTGCCTCCTTGTTCTTAGTGGTTTTGTTTTGTGTTCAGTAGTGGTATCTGTTATTAAATCCTTCCAGTTTATTTCCGTTTTGCTATTCAGTGCAGTTAGTTGGAATGTCATCAGGATACCTGGTCTGCGAGTGTAGTTGTAGTATTTCATATACAGAACATTTTTCAAGATATATCAGTACTTTCTCGTATACATGAATCTTTTTCTTCTTCTTCTGTTTCAGGTCATATATTTTTATATATATGTGTATATATATTTATATATGTGTGTGTGTATATATATATAAAAATAAAACTAAAATTAATGTCAAAGATCTACTTCTCTAAATGTGTGTTAGATACAGTGCTTAATATTGCAGGTGTTTACGTTTGTGGCAATATAAAAGGCTTCTTGTGGCAAATAATGGAATGCTCACTTTATAGCCTTCGGAATTTGGCCAAGGCATACAAACAGTTTTGGGTTTTTTATTTGTTTATAGTCAGGCAAGTTTATAATTAAGACAGTAATGGGCATAAGCATTCTTGCAGCCTTTGCGTCTCATCTTTCTTGTTAACATGAAAGAGAAAATTTGTGGTAGAAAACATAGCAGTTGGTAATAAGTGTGGGAGAATCAATAGCATACAGATTTTCTTAATTTTTTTACTTAAATCTAGTTATCCTCGATCCTCCTATCGTCTGTATATCTGTAATAAAGGAAAAGCATGCATACTTTTTTTGTTATCATTCCAAATGCTGTAGATAAAAATGATAGCTGTACACAGATACTACCTTCTGCGCACACCCCAGACCACCAGAGATATTAATGAAAACGTGAAAAGACTTACATAACCATTACATCAGTGTCTTATTTCTAGAACTGTCTAGTGTGAATTACCCTTTGCTGATGAATTCATTGCACTGATCTGTAGCCTGCGTGGTCCAAATATGGATTAAATCAAGAACATGATAAAGCTGAACAGGAATCCTGGCATAGAGTGATATTACATCGTTTTGCATAGGAAACATATTTGTGGGTCAATATATCTGTGTTCATGAATGCCTGTGTATAAGTATATAATGTGTTTCGGATTTACTGTATCTGACATCAGAGCCCTATATGTGATGGACATTTTAACATAGGGGGTTGTGCATTTTTTGTGTCATTTCTGAGACAACTGAGATTAGCTGAAATATTAGTCCTGGGAGGTCACTGATGTGTAAGAAAGAGAGTTGCCAGCAGCACAGTTTTTCTAAGGGTCTTTTGAGTCTGTGATTTGATTCCTCCTACAGCTCGGTCCAAAATAGTGTGTATTTCTTGTCTATGAAGCCCATTGATCTCTGCATCAACTAGGGACATTTGGTTGGGACTGTGCATGTCTACTGGAAGGGTACCCAGGGGTTGTGAGTTTCAAGGCCTTGAAGTAATTATATAGAAGAATGACTTGCATTCATGAAATGTTACCAGTTTGCTGAATTTTGTCTTGGTTTATGTCTTGAATTATGTGCCACAGGTGTTAAAAAACTGAGATTTGGGTGTCCGTATATTTTACGTTGAACTTAAATGTAAATAGTTGACCATAAGAATCTTATAAAAAATGGAGAGGAAAAAGTCAGTCTGGTTAAGAGGTCACTGTTCTTATTAAGAAAACACTGAGTTATTATTGCTACCTCATAAGCATTACTACACTTATGTACGTCAATCTCTTTCGGACTAGACCTCAGAATAAATTGCAAGATCAGAGACAAAATTAAAATCTTCAAAGGTTTGATCCTATTTTTAAAGAAGTGCTCTATTCCAAGAACTCTAATGTATGAAGTCTTGATAAGGTTAAAGTGTCTGCAGGTTGAAGGTCATTTTTTGAGGAAGAAACCCAGCTGACAGTGTCAAGTAATGCCCAATGATGTCACAAATGGTTAATTAAGATAAATTTGTAGTCAGAACACTTTCAATATATACAATAAATACTAGCCTCTCTTTATTGCTATGTTGTTTCACATTTTTTTCAGTAATAATACAGTTTATTTTGGAAAAACTAACCTTCATGTCTTTCCTAACTAACATTCAATAGTCGTCTTACTGTTTTCTCATTCTGTTGGTTCTCACTTATGCATTCATAGGAGGATTTTGTGGAACATACCTTATAAGTCTTTTAATGACCAATAAACCTCCCTTAAAATACACTTGCTCTGGATATTCGCAGAGGGAGGAGAAACTGTTCCATGCTTTCCGTGTCCTGGATATGTGCAGTTTATTCTCAGCTGATGCTTCATTGCTCCAGATATAAATAGAAAGAGAAGTCAGTAAATCTGGCCTTGTCTTACCTGTTGCAAAGTGAGAAATGAGGCAAACACAGATTCAAATGACATTTGCTTATTCTGATTTCCCAGTTTCTGGCCCAGGAAATGTGCTCTTCTCAGATCCTCAAACCAGCAGGGTGTAAGGGCTGACCTGGTGCTTGTTAGTTTTCTTGAAAGTTAATTTACACATGTTTGGATGAAGTAAGGTTGTATGTGGGTTTGGTTTTTTTCGTTTGTTTGGGGTTTTTTGTTTGTTTTTGGTTTTTCCCCCTTCTTTCATCAGCTGCAGTTTTCTTTGTAATTTCATAAGAAATTGAATAATTTGGACTTTTCTTACCAAAGCTTTAGATCCACCTGTGAAAAGCAGGTTCCCTTGTACAAAAGAGATCTTGCTTGGCTGGTCAGAAATAAATACAGAAAATGAACAGTACAGTTGCTCCCATATTAAATTGCTCAGAAAATGACTGATAATCTTTTTTTCTTTTTCTTTTAAAAAGGAGAAACATGCTGGAACACAAATACATTATGTAACATAAAGATTAAGACACATATCCTCATATTAGTTAATTCATTGGAAAGGTATTGACTTTCTCTATCCAACTGAAATGATAATAGTAAAGCAGGGAAAGTTAATTCTAGGAGAAGCTGGCTGTCTCATATTTGCACTGTTTTCAGTTCCTTAGAACATTGCCAAACATGAAATATTTGGGATGAGCTTTCAATACTGAGAATATTTTTCAGACTTACTGTGATAGGGCAATTTCAGGCAACACAGATTTTATGAGGAGACAGTCATCTTACCTTCAGTGTTTTCTAAATTTTGAGGACTTTATGCTTTAACTGCAACCTTCTCTTCAGTCCTCAAAATATAAATCTTTGTACACTCAGTTGGCTGATTGAATCTCTAGATGAAAATTGTGAAATGAATATACATTCAGACCTTTTCCTGGTTTGAATGTGGTCTTCATTATGTAGCTCTTTTTCTCTGTGCATAATTCCTGTGCGAGAGGTCCTGTAAAAAAAAACAAAAACCGAAGTTCCTCAGCTCTAACTAACACTGAAAAAAGATATTTTATTTTGAAGATTTAAGGAACAAAAGGAGCTTGCAAGGAGTAGCATAACAAGGTAATTCAATTCCCTGGGTAACCAAGAGAAAGGTAGAAAGGCAGTAATGTTACTTTAGAGTATTTTGGGTAAGTCAGAATCTTTCTATTATTTTACTATGTCATATTCTTTATTTTTCAGAAATTTTATATTTTTACAAATTATCAAACAGGTTACCAAATATTTTCATAGTCTCATAATATTACTTGAGTACTTCCAGTAACTTGCTTATATTAGTAATCAATGAAATGGAATTTTTAAACAAACAATGATTAGCATATATGAATTCTTCATTGGAAGCTAAATACCCAGCTAAAGCAAAATCTGAGACAGATAGACATCAAATGAGTTGATAAAAATTCTTACGTTTAAAGCACTAGGAGCATAATTTCTCTGTAGGTGATGAAATGGGATGGGTGATTTTTCCCATGTACTTAAGAAACCTGTTCTGGCTGGAAGGGCTGTTTCTGAAAGCGCCTACATCCTACGCTCGTCGGGTGTGGTGGGTGCCTGCTCCTGAGCACCCGGTGTCCAGCAGGTCGAAGTCACAGGAGATGGCCTGCACACCCATGTTGCTTGGGACTGGATTCAGCGCTTGTTAAATTGAGTGGGAAGAGGTGTGCTGCTTTTAACAGGAGAATTCAGGATACCTCTGTCACATGCATAAGCATCTTCTGCGTTCTTGCTTTGGAAAATGCGTCAAGAGTTCTTCTTTCTAATAAAAAGAAAATTCTTCGTTTCACTGTCAGAAATAAGAATTGGCCTAGTTATTAAAAACTATTAAATATATACAAGCAGAAAATCAAAATTAAACCTTATCAGTGAGATTTTACTAAAAATATTGTCATTGAAGGAAATAAACCTAAGTCATCATATACTCCAGATACATTATTCAGTGCGGATTTTTGCAGAGTCTTGGTGTGGAAGCTTTCTATTTTTATTTACACCAGCAGCCTTATCACTACAGTTCAGAAGAGCATTAGCGAGGTGCGGCTGTTCCTGACAGGTGCCACACTGGAGATCAAACTACTGGGGTGATTGCTAACAATGTTCTGTGCCTGTGTACATAATTGATGACAGAGCATCCTCAGCCAACTAGTGGAAGCAGAGCTCTATAAATCCAAAACATAGTCATTCTTGTGTTTTGGGGCCTAAAGTTTTTTCACCATGAACATGTGTATTATTTCTAAATTAGACATGTCAGTATTTGAACTTATTCCTGTTGGAGCAGGTCTTGAAATAGCAGGGTGGCAGATTGACTCCTGTTGCAAATTATTTTTTTTATTTATTTTTAAATTGTTTCTGCCAGAAAGCTGATTAAAACCTGGAAGTCATTTGTCTTTTTTTAGAAAGTATAATTTGTTGACATCATATTTTTTCATGCATTTATGTTTGCATATTCATTTCTCTATGGAAAGGGGTCAAAATTGGGGTAGAAAGGAGATGTGAAAAAGGTGCCAGTATTGTTATTTGAAATGTTAGTATGACATTGCAGCTCATCAGTGTCAGACAAACCTCTTAATACAATTCTGTCTTTTTATTGTATTGGAGCTTCTGTTACTCAGTCTTTGGGCTTCAGTGTGGTTTTGATACTTTCAGGGAAATGGATTTGAGAAGCATGCCTTTTTTAGTAAATTAAACCTACCTCAGAGAATCAAGAAATGGTGTCTGCTGTCTTCTCCCCTAAGAAGTAACCACAATTTTAAACAGTCATTCTGGACTTTGCTCTATAGTGAGGAATTAATCTATTAGGTATTTGGCACACTGTAGGGTATGTTCTCTTGTATCTCAAAATGACTTCCACTCTATTTCACTCTACTGTGACGTAGTATTGCATTAGTGCTAACGGACTTCAGGTATGTCCAGTCAGATGGACTGCACAACTTTCATTAACTGTTTAGTCTCTCATCTAATGATTCTCTTGTGGCTCCCAAGGTTTCCTCCACCCATGCCCCAGTAGTTTATAAGCATGCTCAACGATAAGGCAAGTTTTCTTTTCTGTGAACAAGTAACAGGTATGAAAACAGATCCCAGCGTTGGTGTTACTGCTGCAGAACACAGATCTGGTGAACTATTAAAGCTGATTTCAACTCACCATTGATTTTCACTGCTTCCTAGAGGTCTAAAATAGTGATCTCAGAGTCCCTTAGCATTACCAGGGCAGCCCACAGGCTGGCTGGAGTGTGGCTGTGGCATCTGGGCAGCCTGTGACGCAGGCACAGCGGCATTTAATTAGAAACCTTATCTTTGTGCTCTCATTTACCAGTCGGTGCCTACCACCAATACTTGCTTCAGACAATTTGTCCCATTAGAGCTGCTTAGAGGCCAGTCTTTAATTTTTCCTTTCCCTTGGACCTTGAATGAAGAAGATTTTCTCTTTTCAGCTGGCCTGAGAGGAGGGACATTTTGCATATGCTTTTAAGAAACTAGGTTTAGATGCTGGATAAAACCCTAGCAGTTTTGAGGTAATTATCTCTCTTTTGAAGACTTTGAACAATTCCAGCCCGATGTACCTATCGGGGACAGTAGCAATTCTTGTGGTAGATAGCAGAATAGGAGAAGATGCTGTATTCAAGATACTGGAGCCCTTTTACAGATGATATCTGGTATTCTTTGATTAAATCCAAAGAGGTGATATACAGGATAAGATTCTTGTATTTTGCCGACGTTTTTTTTTTTTTAAATGAATTCTTCTTTTATGGGAGAGAACTGCTTCTGCTGTATGAAGGCTCCAGAGTGCTTGCTGTTCATGAAAAGTAAATTTAAGGGCATGTTATTTCTAGTGTAAATGTGGAACTGCTGCGGTCACGGGCGCACAGGCTGCTCTAAGTTCATAGGTTCATGCAGCACTACTGCTCTGACTACTGCTGTGGTTTAGCCCCAGCCGGGAACTGAGCACCACGTGGCTGCTTGCTTACCCCTCCCTCCCCTCTGTGGGATGGGGAGCAGATTTGGAAGAAAAAGGTAAAACTTACGGGTTGGGATAACGACAGGTTAAAGGGACAGCAAAGGGAGAGGAAAATAACAACAGTACTTAGAATATATGAAGCGGGTGCTACATGATGCAGTTTGCTCACCACCCAGAACCTGATGTCCAGCCCACCCCTGAGCGGCAACTCCCCCCCCTTCCTGGCCAGCTCCCCACCCCTTACATCCTGGGCATGACATCTTGGTATGGCATACTCCTTTGGCTCGCTTGAGTCAGCTGTCCTGACTGTGTCCCCTCCCAGCTTCTTATGAACGTTAACTCTATCCCAGCCAAAACTCAGGACATCTACAAATGCTGATTATGGGACAACAGCACAAAGAAAATGCAGTGTGTCCTTTTCCCATTCTGAGATAGAATGTAGCAGCTAGAAATGAAATTAATTGGTGCCATTTGACCACTCAGCTCTCTGTGGAAGAGCTCTGCAAATCAGAAGTGAGTCTAGGGCTTCTAAGATGTCTGACATAATCAGAAGGTACATCTGTAGAACTGGTTTGGTACAACCTGGGTTCAAGCAAGTATCTGGCCTTTCTGTTCTCTTTTTTTTTTAAATCTCATTTCTCTGCTATTATTGGACAAGGAATTTGTGTATCCACAAAACTCAGATTCAGTAAACTGGCCACAATAAACATTTATTAAAAAAAAGCATGAAAGAATAAAAAATTTTAAGCATATATTAGATTTAATCATAACAGTTGTGCAATATGTTATTCTCAGACTCTGGAATGAGGCGCTGGGACTGACGTAAGTTGCTCTGAGTATTTCCTGGATTAAAAATTCTTGCTGTTTGGATTCTGTCATGAAGTGGTTGGCATCCCAACAATCACAAGTGTGTGTGTTGGCAAGGAATTAAAAATGGTGGTGCCTCTGAAGTTTTGCAGGAGATTTACTGCCTGGGGATGGTAGACAGTTATGACTGTTAGTAATGTCATTCTGTTGTCTGTGTTGCAGCTAATTTCTTAAAAAAAAAAAAAAAAGTGAGATTGATCGTGAGTTCGACTTGGTAATAGGAACTGCTACGTTTGGTTTTCTTTGAGCGTTTTCTGACACTGGCGCTTTCATGTGCCCGCTTCTTTTTTTGCTGTTGTTTTGATAATAAATTAAATCTGAATACGAGATCTCTCTGCCTTCAAACTGCAGTAAGGGCTGTTTGAAAAAGCATGGCCCTCCTAAAATTTTTACCCTCAAGAGGAAATATCTGATTTTTTGTTCGTCTTTGATGCAGTCTCATCAGTGCAATTTTACTACTTCAAACAATTGAGCCTGCAGTTCATTATAGTGCAAGACCGGAACCCTTCTATTACCTTATTTTTAGTGACAATTACGTTGAGTCTTAAAATTGCATTTGCGTAAAGAAAGGCCTGCACCAATCCCAAATCTTAGCCCTTAAAATTTGCTGTCGCTCGTGCTTCCAAGAGGGGCACCAAAGCATTGAATTCCAGCACCTTTGTTCTCCCAAGAGAAGACCAATTGGATGTGAGGTGTTGTTTGGTGGTGTGGCTTGATGGTATTTCTCTGTAGCTAAGTTGAATTAGGTATATGGTACCCTAAGAAAACAATTTCAATTCTTGCGTCTTTGCAATATTTTCTTCTTTGAGGTGTAGCATTGTTTGGCACATGTTCTTGACCTAAGCGTGCAGTGTCTGGTTTACTGCATCAGCCCCTCCGGGGGAGGTTGTGTGTGACCCATTTCAAAGTGCTGACTGCCATGTGAACGTTAATGGCCACCTCCACCTATCAAATGAGGGTGGATGGCCGGAGAGGGCTTTGACACCATGCCTCAGGCAGGACAAGCCTTGGTGGTGATTCCGTGGAGCTTCTCGACCTAAGGCAGCGAGGTGCTCTGCACCTGCAAAGCGACTCAGCCCAGCAGGACGGACTGTAGGGAAGTTCCGTTCCTATGGGTTTTAGCATCTTTCCAGAGCAGGGCCTCTGTTTTTCAGAGCTTATGTACCTGGTTATAACATAATTTTCCTCCAGCTTATAGAGCTGAGGAGCTCTTGGAGGCATGAATTAATGTGGAAGAGAGATTGTGTCTGCTTACAGGGTCAAGGAGCTGTGCTGCAGAGGAGAAAATCATTCTGCTAGGTGATTTGTTAGGTTCAAGCTATGCTTCCAGAAATTTTCAAGCAAGAATGCCTATCTGCAATTGGGACTGACTGACACTGTCACTCCTTGGGAAACTCTCCTTTAGAGAATGTTGTCGTTTTCTTTAACGTGGTCATTAGAAGTCTAGGAAAAGAAATGTAATACTTCAGGCAGGAGGTGGGGGAGAATATTTCAGAAGGTTTGAAGGTGTCTGTCAAGCTTGTCAGAACAACTTTCTGTCACTCTGACTGTGTCAACCCCACTGGAACTTGGAAAGAGGAGCATAGTTTTCCAGTTTTATTCTCATCGTACCTGACTAGAAATATCCACATATTATAAGTCGTAAAGCTCTCTGAATACCCATATTAAAGCTGGCTGCAGAAATATGGGGCCCTCATGTTACTTGCCTAGCATACTGTACATGGAAACATGGTTAGCATCAGGCAGGCTGAGACAGACCCACAGAGAGACAAAAAACCTGCTTAACAGCATCTAGAGATGGGCAAATTAATCCCCTGCAAAGAACCAGACCACTAGGAATGCAAAACTTCCAGGCCAAGAAGATTTCATGCGTATGTGGAATAACTGTGTCTGTGTATGAACCTGACAAAGGGAATAAAAATGACAAAATGAAGGTACAGCTTTTTAACATTTTCACGGGACAAAATGAAAGAGGGAAATAAAATTGCCAGGGATGAATACACAAACCCTGGAACAGCTGAGAAAAATGTTTGAGGAAAATCCACGCGAGGTAGCAGAGGGATACTTTTCTCTAAATCCCAAAAGCAAGAAGAAGGGAAGAGGATAGATGCTTGCATCGTGTTGCTGAGAATTCTGGCATGCACATGTACTTGAGAGACATAAAAGATCTCCTAATTAGAGACAGGATCACTTGTGGGACATGTGATTCCAGTTTATAGGAGGGATTGCTGAGAAAAAGACATCTAACCCTAAAGGAATGAATCAAAGAATGAGCAGCTGAACTGTCCAGGGAAAGGAGCAAAACGGCGGCTGCTCTTGCAGTACGTAGGCCACGCTTAAAATGAATCCAGGAAGCAGGGCAGAGGCAGACTCATGGAGGATGCGACTGGGGTAGTGTGCTGGTACGCTCCTCTGAACACATGCTGGAAGGACCGTGGAAATCACTGTTACTGAGGTCTCATTGCTGCCTGCAGCCTCTTTTGTGAAACAACAGCTGTACTTCAAGTTGCGGAGAAATTTCCAAGTTATGGGAGGAAATTTAAAGCAAGACTTAAGCAAATTCAACATCTCGTGGCACACATCCACTGCAGAAAGTGTTCGCCATGTATGTTTTCATTGCTGATTGCAACAACTCTATTTGTGCTACACTCGTGGATCAGCAGCCACTCAGGTGGCCGTGGGGACGTGGAGCCAGCAGCACTGCTGGGAAGTGCGACCAGGTTGTGGGGAGACAGCCTCCCGGGAGCAGTGGTGAAATGAAGGCCGTGAGCAATGCATCACCGCAAAGTAACATTGCGGGCTGGCAGGAACGGAGTCGCAAGAGTGTAATTCAGTAGTGAGCAGCGGGACTGTGCAGTGTGTGTGTGGGTGATGCCTCGTGGGCTCTCCTGTCCTCAGCCAGAGAAAGAGGAGGCATAAGGAAACCAACTGGCAGTACGACGGGGCTTTGGCAAGGTGAAAGCAAGTTCTGTTTCACCAGAGCAGGACAGGAGGCTGTTCTGGAGCTCAGCATGCGTGAAGCAGTATGAAACCAGCCTGGTCCGAGTGGGCTGCCTGTGGGTTATCAGCCTCTAGTTAGTCACCAAATGTTTGCATGAAAAGCACCACAACACCTATCGAAAGAAAAGGAAAAGGACATGGGAAAACCCATCTGCATTTCAGAGAGAGGAGGACAAGGAGGAAGATAACATTTGAAAGAGGCACCAGGAAGTTAATCCGTGTGAGCATGACCTGAATGTTACCCCCACTTTTTTCTGTTTCTGTACACCGTTCTCTAAAGAAAAGCCAATTATATTTTAGAAGAATGGGGACCTCTCATGTTGTTATTCATCATGTGGTACATGAAACACTAACTCAGAAATTATGAGTTAACCTTGTTCTTTCATCACATATGATCGTCTCATCACTAGACTGGTGACTGCTCAAAGGTGCCTGAAAATAGTTGGGCCCAGACAACTGAACTTTTATATATCAGTACAAAAGCAGCAAAGAAGATGAGAAGGAAAACTGATTGTCCCAAGGGACCCAGCATAGTGGTTTGGGTAGTTCTGCTTAGAAAGTCACTTGTGGCTTTTATAATGAGGAACGTAAGGTTTGAATTTTCAGACTTACTAGCTGTACATTTGTTTGTTTTTTATTAACTTAATATACTATGCGCCACATTTTCTTTGGGGTGTTGATTCAAGTGACAGATTCATTCAGTTTAGCTCTAAACGCATGGGCTCACTTTTTCGTAAAACTTTGAAGAGATTTGAGTCTCAAAATTCCTGTATTATTTTATCTTATGCTTGTATATTTTTGGTAACAGCAGCTAATGTTTTCTGGCCAGTTTTCTTTCTGAGAATATTTGCTTCTGGCTAATGTAGAAATGTGATGTAGTTTTTTGTTTGTTCTCTCTCTTGACCCCTGCAAATTAGAATTGTCTTCTTAAATGAGCGGATGCAATTAAACCACTTCAGTCTACAAAAGAATCACCAGAAGTTTCCAGTCCCCTAGCTCTCTGCTCCAGTAGAAGAGAAAATCATGTTTTAAGAAGTCTGAGAAAGATATGGCTATTAAGCTAATACAGTATATGTTTCATCTAGCTGCTACAAATCTTGGCTGTTAACAGAGATGAAATATAATTGCATCAGTAAAGGTGATGTAAAAAACCCCAAACTGACTCTCATGAGAAGCTATCTTTAGGAAATCCCGATTCCGTGAGTTAAAAAATAACATGTAACATTGCTGGGTTTTGTTGGGTAGTGCTTTGAAGGCTTCTTAAACCCAGGAACACGTAGAAAGAATAAAACATAGCAGAACAAATACACAGTTCTGAAGTATTCTGCGAGGTTTTGTTATATATCTGCAGTACATGTGGTTTATTAAAAAAGAAAATTGGGCATAAAACTGTAAAGTTAATGGAAAAATATTCAACCGTTCTAAAGATCTGACCAAATAATAAAGATATTTGCAAGAAAAAACAAATGAACAAACCACCAGCTATGTGCCAGATAAAATTTTCATTGAATGAAACGGAAAGACTCCCAGTAATTTCAGTTAACACTATTGAATTAATTAAATATTTTCTTTGGTTTTTTGGGTACTCTTATATTTGGGAAGGAATCTGTTCATTATTTTAAGAGCTAAAAACCAAAGTTGCTAAACTTTTACTTTCATACATTTAAAATTGGAGCTATGTCATGTCCTTAACACTACACAATCTTTATAGTGGTTGTAAAATTTCTCCAAGTTATGTGGTCTGAAAAAGTTCTTCCTGGATAGTAAGACATTAACAAATTAAGCAGTTTTGGTATAATTCCGGATACCACATGCTGTTCTGTATCCTTGGAGCTGAACTGGATGTTTGCAGATTTGGTTTTATTCCATAAATTATGAGAAATTATGTATACTGAAAGAGGACTGTAAAACCTCCTTCAGTGAAATACTGAAAATTATGAAATAACCTAATTCTTGTACAGTTTTGTCACTGCCAGTGTTAAATATTACTGCAAGTATTTATTGAAATAGCCTCAGTTTCTACTTAGATGAAAGTAAAACAGTGAACCCTGTTTGCTTAGAGAAATCATATACTCCAAATATGTTCCAGAGGAGTAATAATATATTTTTTGTGGGTATTCAAGAGAAGTGATAATTCTGAAGCAGAGAATGCTATTGATACGGCATTTCCCAATGAAAACACTAAAAACGTATTTAGCTGTTTCCCTAAACCAGCAAATTTTAAGTCTAGATCTTGAGGTGGCCTGTGGTGAGGCACTGAACTAAACGCTGGTGTGTCTTCTCCCCATATAAGCATTTTCTGCTTTTAAGTTATTATAGATATCAAACCCATGAAAATATGCTGATATTTATGGCATTTAATGAAATCTTCAAATAATGAAAGTGTGTAGATACAAGGTAGGTAAGCGCTATACTAAACAAAGATAGTGTGGATGATGAAAAACAAGACCTCTGTGAATGTATGTTCCTGTTCTGCTTACCTATTTGCCTTTTATTTTCCAATGTGGAAAAATATTTTTGTAATCAGTGTTCGGCATTTTTGGCCCTCGTGCAATTTTGATTCTTGAGTTGAAATCCTGTTTCCATGGAAATTAGCTGAACTGGTGATCAGCTTTGGATTTCTCCCACAAATTAAGGCAACAGGAGGACATCATCTAGGCTAATTTCTGTCCATAATATTGGCCATATTTTCCCTTTTATCCCATATGAGTGTGAGCTGAATTCCAGTGATGGTTTAAGACAACATCTCCAAATGTAAGGGTGCAAAATTCTATTGTATCGGGAGAAACACAAATTTACCAAAACCGCAAAATAGTATGACGTGTACACACATGCTTGACACCCTGGCTCAAAAAAACCCCAGGGACAGCTGCAGTCATCATCGCAATTACCTTAGAAGTTTCTGCGACCAATCCACCTCATTTTTAGTGCGGTTGAGTTGCAGCTGTATAGCCTGCATTCGTGGCCGGTTTTTCTTCCAGTTACTGCTAGGGAATGACAGACACGTTCTGAGTTGAAAGGGACTGAGCGCTATCCACCTAAATGCCTGCTGGACATAAACCTCCCTCATTACCTGCTGGACATACTGTACAGGAGGAAAAGCAACATGTGGCTGAGAGAAGAGCAGATTTATTTTTTTCACGCAGATTTATTTTTTTCACACATTTATAGAAGAGAAGAAACAAGTTAGCAACTGTAAGATTTGTAGAGAACAGAACAGTGTCTGCAGTGTCTACTGGTGACCGGTGTTAAAGGATCCTCCTACATGTGCTGCAACCACGTAATACCTGACCATCACAAGTTCTCAGGAGGATACCAGGGTAGTAACAGAGCGCTGTGATTCCTTCACGTCTGTCCTTTGATCAGCTTGGGCAAATAGAGCTACTGTCTTTGGGTGCTTGAACCTGACAGTGTTCTCAGTAATTTTGTTCAAAAGTGGAAGTTCAGCCTGTGGGCAGTTACTGTCCTGTTGTCAGCATCGAGTGACTTCTTGTGCAACAGCTGTCAGCAACTTCCTCGGCAGGAGCCAGCAGATCTTCCCCTGCTCCATACTGTCACCACTAGAATGGGTGTAGGTTCTCTCTGATGACTTTTAGAACAGCTGAAATAAAAATAAATTCTTTACTGTTTAGAAAATCCTCCCCTTCCCCCCAAATAAAAATCCATGCTTGATCTGTAGCTTGGGAAGAGGGGTTTAAGCAAAACTTATTTTAATTAGAGTAGTAAGGAGAAGCAAAGCTCAAAGTGCCAACTTTGTTGTTTCCTTAGATCTAACTTGTAACTCAGAGAAATAGGTGCATTAGGAATTGGCTGCCGAGGGAGGGACGGGACAAGTATATGACTGTTTGCCGCTATGAAAGCGTGTGTTCGTCAGGCATTTGGGTAGGAGGGTGTCAGTGAAAACAGACCCTTCCCCGCACGGGAAATGCCAGGTGCTGTACTTTCAGCAGTGTTCAGATTCCGAGTGTATTTCTGGCTTTCCTAATCTTTGATCCTGCCATTGAATCCGCGGGGGTGCAAAATTCCACCCACACAGATCCGACTTTGAAATCCTGGCCTTAATTATTTATGGCTTGGTTTGGACAAATTACTGTTCTCTGTGCAGTAACCACAGTTACTACCAGAAGTACAGAACTATCTAAACCATATATATATATATAATGTACATATGTACATATTTTTTAAGATGTTGCCTTTATTAATGTATTTTGAGGCTTAACTGAAATTCTCATTACTCAGTCTTGCCCTGTGTTGCTTTTCACCTGACCATATTGGCCTGGATCCATAGCAATTAATTTTCAGAAAAAACAGCTCATAATGTTTGTAACCTGAAAGCAGTCTTAGAACTAAAAGAACATCATCTAGCATGATACACCTTGCAACAACATTCCCAGTGTTTTGTATGTGCCCGCTTCGACTCTACTAGTTTTTCCGCAGAAAACAGACCTCCTTTTTTAATGTCTCTGGGCTCTATTCATAAAAGTAATTCATCTCAAGTTAGATCCTTTTCATCTACATATAAATAGAAGGTGAATCCCTTATGAAATAAAAAAAAAAACTTTTTAACCAAGGACAGTAGATTTCATGAAAGAAAAATAAAACTGGAATTTTACAGCAAAATCAGTCATGCCAGTGCCATTACAGAGCCTGGAAATGCCAGTCAGGACCATTCTTTAATTAGAACAAGGCAAGTTTGGTGACTTTTATGTGTTTCCCAAAGGCATTTTTTTCCTTATTTTCACCTTTTTCCTGAATTTTTAACTTTAATACTGATATATTTGCTGTCATAATGCTTACAAATAGGTTCTCATCACTTGAGTGTTGCTTTCACTTTAGATTTTTGTCTTCATTTTTGTCCATTAATAGACCTGGGTCAAAGAAACATACTGTTCAAGTGTTTGTAGGTAGGATAGGGCAGGCTAGGGAATTTCAGTTATGTTCTCAGTTGGAAGTCAACTGAAAATTAACAGAAGCTTTCAGGTAATTCCTGTGCCTGCTTAGAATTGTGTAAAACTGAGTTTTATTTGAAGTTGGAAACCCTTATGAAATCTTTCAATGAGGTGCCGTCCAGGTACTTTAAAACACATTTCTAATTCTCAGCTGGCTTGTCAAGTTTTTGATTGGCAATCAAACCTGGGAACAACTGGATGTGGTTTTCTCTTCCTAAGATTTCAAATGATTGTCCTTCTAAAAGGTAGGGTAGAAGACTTCTCTGTCGCACTTCCTACGTGCTTTTCCAACCAGGCGAGCTGACCTCATGCTTGAAGCAGAGCGCTTGGGCCAGGATGGTGAGGGCTCTGCTCTCAGCTGTGCCCCAGCCTTCCTGCGTGGCCTCTGTAGGTCACCTATCTCTCTGTACTTTCCTTTCACCATCATGTAGTACACCGCTACCCTGGGAAAAGTGTCTCTGGTAATGTTTGTTGAGCACACAGATGTTCCAGGTAGAAGATGACAGAAATGTAAAATGCCCTTCCCAAATCTTCTTTGCTGCCTGCAATGCATTGAGAAATTGTGTGCGAGAAGGCCGTTTGCATTTTATCTGATGATATAGTAGAACTAGTTTTGATTTTCATCAAGTTAACGTATGTTTTAGGATCTGAGCTTTCGGTCCAGTGTGTTATGGATGTGGATTGGAATCCCCGTCTCAATGTTCAAATAAATAGGTTTTAAAATTTTAAAAAATAAAATAAAGCATTAGCATTTTACCAGGTTAATAAATAGTGCAAAGGATTAATTTTAGTTCACTACAGTTAGTTTGTATTTCTAAGCCGTGGTTGTGTTTAATGCTTCTTTAAAAAAAGGTGTTTCTCAAGTTTTCAGAATTGCCTCTTCCAGAGCTTTAGTACTCTGTTGCACCCTGTGTTGGAGCTAACTGTTTTCTAAGCCTGAAATAAACCTCTTGAAGGGATCCTCAGTCTTCTCCTGATGAACAGTAATAGTAAGCTAAAGCAGCGGGTCTATTTGAGGCCTTTAAAGCCAATTATACAATGGGGAAGAATTTTGCCCTTAATATATGTGTGCAATATTTTTTCCTACAGAATTACCAGATTCTGTCTTGGATTGTATGGATATTACAAAACTCTTTTTCAAAGATTGCGAGCTTGTGGAAATGTCAGTGTTGGAGAACCAAAGTTGAGACCTTGACGATACCCCTTCCAAAGCTTTCAAACCATTCAGCTCTGCGTGGGGGATCCATCTATAAGGTGTCTCAGGTTGGGATACAAAAGTCTAAACTTGTCACCTTTCTGTCTTTGGCCTACTTTAATAAGAAAACACTATAAATCTATACTTGTCCCTTAATGCAAAGTGATGTCTTCTATATTTAATAGTTCCCCACAGTAAAAAATTGTCCGCACATATTTCTATATGGGAAATGTGGGGAATTTTATACAAACAAGAAACATGTTTCATCTTTCAAGCTGCAAGTAGATTATGCTTTTCAAAGTCTGCTGATTCTCTCTGTAAATTAATCTTCCGCTATCTTTTGTTGGTGTCTTTCAAGTTCTATTGACTTCCAGCTAGAAAGCTAATGATAAGGCATCAGAATTGCACCCTTTTAAAAGAACAAAAGCAGGGTACGCATCTGTAATAATAGTGTAATGACACCAAATCTGTGCACGTATGGCTTAGTATTATTTACCTAAATGCTCCTTCATTGGCACATAGACAATTTCTTCGGTGCTTTATCTTCATATTATGTTTTGCAACATCAGTCTGGCATCATTAGACATCCACCCGTGAGCATTTTAAAGATTTTTCCACACAGCCATAAAATTGCACCTTCCTCATTGAATATAAAATCAAGTACACCTGTAATAACAAAGCAGTGGAACAGTATGCATCTCTGCCTGGATGTTTAACTGCAGTGCAGTAGAGCTGTGGTGGTTTGCCTTTGCAGACTCAGTCAAATTAAAGGGTCGTGTCCCGGTGTTATGTCTTCCTGTTTAAAATGAATAGGTTGTAAATGTTTATCTCAGCTAGAAGTGAGAATGTGGTCTACGTTTGTGCTCTCCGATTCGCATTTTGAGAAACCATGCAGAAAAACAGCTGCATATTCTTTCCTGTCCTCCCTCTGCTGTTAAACATTTACATGTTTGATTTCGGTTCTGTTCCAGGTTTCCCCCTTCTTGAATCTGGATTTCTGGTTGAAGCTTGCAGTAGTGCCGTCTAGATTTATAGTGGGTTACATTGTTTTCTGCAGAAAAGGGCGAGAGAAAGAAATAAATCCAGCGCAGAAGTACTGCGAATTCATGCACAACGTCATACAGTATATAGTTTCTTTGTGTTCTGCCAATATGTATTTCAGTTTAAAATGTCTTGAGGCTGGTTGGGACTATTCCTATAGAGAGAGGACCAAAGCATACAGTATATTGGCTTTCATTTTGCTGTTTTTGGACAGTCAGGGCTGCTTTCCATTTCCTACAATGTTCCAATATAACTAAATCACATACACTCTGTAATGGAGGCTTCTGAGACCTGGGGCTTCTGTAAAATGTAAAAGAGCAAAGTAGTATTTATACAGTATAATATTTTGATTCGCTAATGAGCTGTGAGGTGGGTGTTATCATGAACTACTGTGCAGCAAGAAAGGTTCCTAAAACATGCATCAACTTCCTCCATTTCCGAATCATCGCAGATAACACAGTGCTTAGTTTCTAATTAGACTTGTGTTGTGCTAATTCTCGTGAGTAGTGTGAGTGACTGACATTCTGCATTTTAGCGGCACGTACGGGAGCGGCTGACTTCAGCTCTGTGATGAAGCCAGCGTACAGCTGCTGAGCCATTCCGAGAAACTGGTTTGCAAGATCAACACACACGGCTCGTGTGGCCCTGTTCTGGGGGCGAAGGAGGAAATAAGGTGTATAGTCTAATTCAAGACTAGTGATATTCTAGTCCTGAAAGTGTTAGCAAGGAAGTGTTTAACTGAAAAACTATAATATTCCTATGCATAATAGTTCACAAATTATTTATTTAGTTCTATAGTCGTTTGTACTATTTCTTAGGAGAGGATGAACATTATTATTTTTCCATGCCTCAGTCCTGTGCATTTAAAATTGATGTGGTTTGTCTTAAGTCCTGTGTTCTGTACACACAAGTAGTAAGTATAATCTTCAAGGCAGAATCTTGTGAACTGTTTCTTGGTGGAACATGCAGAGCAGCATAGGCATTTTATGTGGCTAAAATTATTTCTGAATAATTTTTGCAAGCATGTTTTCTTTGTGGCCATCTCAAGTCAGTATTTTTGGTAGTGCAGTTCCACTGTAGAAATAAAAACAGCGATATGCGTTTGATATAGAGAGTCTCATTGAACTAGGTTGGGTCTTTGTAAGGTACATCTTCTAACTTGAACTCTTCAGTCAGGTCCGAATCCCTTCAGTCAGATTCTAAATGTTAAGTTCAGCTTTTTCAAATCATCATCATCATAATTGCATTCAGCACTAATAAAGACTGTGCCGGTGCCTTTTGGATGTTTTTCATGTAGCATTCTGAGTTTTTCCACAGCCTTTAAAGCCTTACTTAGTTCAACCATTGAAAGTACCTTGTGAGGTAGAGCGGTACTATTATTCTGTTTTCTGAACGGTTAGGTCCCTTCTACACGTTGTATTACAGGCAAGGGGCTGGCTAAGGAGTGGCGTTTTCTCAGGATGATCAAGCTGTGGCTTACTGCAAATCCCATCTGCCCTCTCCGCATGCAGCGTTAGAGGCCCTTCCTGGAACAAGCTCCTCGGGTGATTTATCTGCGTGAGGTTGCCGATAGAGTATCACTGAAAAGGCAGATGGGACACATGATGGCAGACTTGGACCAGTCACATTTGGCAGAGAACAGATCTGTGGACTATGATAGTCACTTCATGGGTCAGAATTTCTATTTAAATGGTATTCCTTGTGAATTTCGTCACCCAGTCTAGTATAAGTATCAGTGGTACCATGCGGCTGTTGGATTTTCAGAATTGCTAGCTGTGCGCTAGAGACTGCAAAGGGCGTGTTTGTACAAATCATGAAATGAATAAAGGTATTTACTTCTGTCTGTGTGCTTCAGCCTGCCAGTAGTACTTTTTTGCAGGCTATGTAAATAAAGGTCTGGTTTTGCTTTGTCAGTTGATGTTGGGCTTAGTTTAGTTAGACATGAAAGCCTCAACAGTATCCCAGGTAATAAAACTTAATTGTGAAGTAAGAATGATAAAATGTTACCTGCTTCAGAAAGGAAGGCTTAAGGTAACTCAAACCTCCCATTTACTTCCTGTCTTATCCCATTTCTTTTTTGTCTGTCAGTAAATGCAAAAAGAAGGCTCTGGACCTTGTGAGAGCATGAGGAAACTTGAAAAAAACCGCCATGTGGCATAACCACGCACTTGACCCAACTGTGGTCAACATGTTTTAAGTAAACGAAATTGCAAACTGCTCACACTTTATTATAGTGAGTAAAGATCTGCTGCTGCTTTCTTTGAAGATGAAACTTGTCTTGGACTTCGCTGGCAGTGGAATCAGGCTTGCTACAGATCCATGTTGCAGATTAGGTCATTTGCTTATGTTTCAGTTACGGTGTTTTTTCCAGTTTCTCTTTCACCGCTGTTCTGTTAAAGGAGTGCAGCTGGCTGGAGGGCTGTAGGCATTGAAAGAGCTGGGGCATTAAAAATAGAAGCATTGGGTCCTTTTTCATAGTCAAATTTTTATATCCCAAGTGCAATATTTTATGCTGCCCAAGGAAAAGGATATTGTTTGCTGCACTTTAAAATAACACAAAAGCCGTTCCAGCTCTCCTTGAAGCCAGTGGCAAAGTTCCACTGGCTTTCAATGGGAATTTGCAAAAGGCCCATGACAGTTTCTGTCAGAGCAGAAGAAAGCTGTGAGTCCGTGGTACCATGCAAATGTAAAATGCATACATTCCCTTTTGGCTTTAGTATAACTAATTCTCTGATTATTTTCTTCAGAGAGTATGGAAGTGGTTGGTCACAGAAAATAGCTGTAACAAGGATTGCTGAAGCACCCCTGTTCCTCCAGACAGTTGAAGGGACGGCCCTTCAGGCAGATTTGCTGTCTGTAGAAAACTAGCCTGATGGCTGCGTAGGACATTGCAGTCAGGACTCACTGTTAAAGCATTTGCCCTGCTTATTCAGCAAAATATTGATGGAGAAGGGGAGCAACTGTGAACATGAGGAAGAAGCAATCGTATCGTGTTTATTCTAGTTACCACCATGTCTTAAAATAGGACAATGAAACTTAGATTCTACAGATAGGGATATATGATCCCTGTGAATTTGGTGCCATATCATTTGCATGTTGCAAAGAGAAACTGCTCTGGTTTTGGAGGAAGAGTCCTGTAAACCTGTTATTCAGGCACTTACACATTGTCCAGAAAAAGACGTGAAGTGCGTGACTGCGCCCCTACCTGCTAGTATGTTGTCTAAGTTTGTATTAGAGCATAGGGAAGGAGGGACCGTCTTCTTTTCCTGGGTGTTTCCTTCGACTCGGAAGGTGAAGTGTCAGCTACTGTCTGAATGTGTAATCATTACCAATAAATCTCTAAATCTAAGTATTTGCATTAATGAACTAAAGTATCCTGAATAAGTCTTGTGCAATGCAGAGACTGAAATGTAAGAACTTCAGGGAGGACATCTCTCTCTTTAAAGTGAGTTTTCCCTTGCCTTCCCCACCACAAGACAGCAGAGGTTTGGCTGCCCCAGAGGCTCTTCTTTGTGCACTGACTACTCACTCTGCCTGAGCAGACGTGTAAAGGGGATCCCAACAGTGAACCTTCAGCATCGCTGTGGCTTGTATGAAGGGAAGAGTGTAGATGAATGGAACTTCCAGATACCCGCACCAGTGGGGTGGCAGGAAAAAGAAATTTCTCATGTTCTCTCCGCGTGAGATCGTCCTTAAAATCCTCCAGAACAATGAGGCTTTTCCACAGCTGTGAAGAGCCCAAGGGCCTTGTCAGGCATTCTTGCACTTCTCAGCTTATTCTGTTGCACCTTGATAGAGATAAGACTAATTATTAGATCCTCAGCTTTAGACTCCCTGCAGTTACTCAGTGCACAGAGTTTTCTTTATCTATCCTTTTCCACTCTAGCCTTACAGTTTACTTTAGTGAGATTATCTGCGTGCTGCTTATGGCTGAATTTGGCTACCAGGAACGGACATGGTTTTGAACTCCACGGGATGTTACTGATGTTAAGTCATCTGATCTCTTCCAAATAGTGGCCACTCCATCACTTTTCATAACATACCTTGCCTTAAGATTGGAAAAGAATTAGTCATTTCAGGTGGTCAGCTTCAGGAACCTTCAAAGGGACCCAAAATTTTCAGAAATTGCTGTTAGGGAAGATTGCATCTTCTGAAATCACGTTGCCCCAAGTTTTGAAAATTTTAGCCTTGCATTAATATTCATGAAAGATCCAAGCTCAGTGGTATTTAATGAAATAATACCTTTATGGAAAGTACTTTACATGCACAGTAGATGCATTTTAGACCCTGTTTGAAATGCACATGTAGATTCTGATGTTGCCAGAAAGGCAAAACTTAGTGAATAGAAGCATTTGAAAAAGGGAGCTAACATGTCAGTCTTCTACTGGAACTGGATAGGAATTAGACCTTTGACCACGAAACACATCAGTCTATCATGTGCTGTAATCAGTAGCTAATGATAAGGAGAGGTAGAGACAGACCTGAAGAAGCAGGGAGTAGTGGAGACTTGGACTTGTGCCTGTTACGGGCCCACAGCCTTAGGAAAAGGACCTGGGGGTGCTGGTTGACAGCCAGCTGAACATGAGCTGGCTGTGTGCCCAGGTGACCAAGAAGGCCAACGACATCCTGGCTTGTATCAGGAACAGTGTGGCCATAGGACTAAGGAAGTGATCGTCTCCCTATACTCAGCCCTGGTGAGGCCGCATCTCAAGTCCTGTGTTGAGTTTTGGGGCCCTCACTACAAGAAAGACATTGAATTGCTGGAGCATGTCCAGAGAAGGGCAACGAAGCTGGTGAAGGGTCTGGAGCACAAGTCTGATGAGGGGCGGCTGGGGGAACTGGGCTTGTTTAGCCTGGAGAAGAGGAGGCTGAGGGGAGACCTTATTGCTCTCTACAACTACCTGAAAGGAGGTTGTCTCCCAAGCAACAAGTGATAGGACAAGAGAAAACGGCTTCAAATTGCTCCAGGGGAGGTTTAAGTTGGATGTTTGGAAAATTTTCGTCACCAAAAGAGTGGTCAGGAATTGGAACAGGCTCCCCAGGGAGGTGGTGGAGTCACCGTCCCTGGAGGTGTTCAAAAAGCGTGTAGACGTGGCACTTCGGGACATGGTTTAGTAGACATGGTGGTGTTGGGTTGACAGTGGGACTTGATGATCTTAGAGATCTTTTCCAACCTTAAAGATTCTGTGATTCATGGTAGTGTCCAGCTGGTAAAGCTGCTTATCTTTGATGACCACTAATTTTCATCCGGCTGGTTTTTTTGGAGATAGGAGAAACAAAGAACTGTACATAACTCCTAATTGTACTTTAGAATGTGTAGTTTTAAACATGCAGTCACTTGCAGTAGATATGAGAGTAAGGAGTGTTGAAACTCAGATCATACCGATTGTTATTTTTTAAGATAAACATGAACCTTAGATTGAGACAGCATGCCAGCCGTAACAGCTGATGTAGGTAAATTGACACAAGCAGCCCAGAAGCAGCTCTGAGACATGTAAGGTGACTGAACTGGCCAGTGACCTCCAGTGATAGCGTGTTTCAGTCCTGCACCAGGGGTGTCTACTGAGTGCTCTGTACCACAGGTTGGCAGGGTTTGGAAGAAGCATCGAGAAGGAGAAAGCATTTTATTCGGCGTTCAAAATTTTGTATTGAGGAGGCCATATCCGAGTTGCTTCAACCAGGGAAAGGCTCACGGTGGCCTAAGTTGTACAGACGGAAGGGAAGACAGGTTTTTGTCTTGGTTTTTTGAAAGATGAGAAGAATCAAGGAAAATACAGAAGATGAAGAAGAAATGTGGTATGCTTTGGCCATTCTGTGATGTTTTCATTCTCATCTGGATTTATGTGAAGTTGTGATATTTGTGTGGGTTGATTTATCTTTATGTTAATGTCGGTGAACAAAAATAGAGCAAACATTTTATTACTGGCCTGGAGAGTAAAGGGCTCTCTGGTGTTTATTCTGATGAATTTAAAGATATTTCACTGAGATTTTACACATGGAGCGACCAAATTCTCTGCTTGTATGAACCGCCACAGCATCACTCTACTCAGTGCAAGCTTATGCCAGTTTATGTGGCAGATGATTTGGCCTCGTACAACACACGGTTTGTTTCTCATTCTCCCAATTCCTGAGTAACCGACAGAGGGAAAGTTTTCATTAGGTTTTGAGTGTAGTTTTGCTGTAATGTGTATACTCTGGGTGAGTAGTCCCAAGCCAGTGAGGTGTCTGTATATCGTAATGGAGATGATGTACTTCAGCTAATATGCTTTTCTGGTTCAGCTGAAGAAGGGGAGCAGGAGAGGGGTTGGCAAAGAAGCCGCTAAAATCCAGCAAAGCGTTGAGCACTGCCAATAGTCGTGGGCGCAGCTCAGTTCAAAAGGTTCAAAACCCCTGCTTAAAGGAACAATGCAAATATTTTCCATCCTTTTCTATGAAATAGCATGGTTTGTTTACTGTTTCTTGTTTATCTGCTCTGCACGATATGTCACATTTCTCAGTAAAGCAGACTGTAGGGGGTAACAGTACTTAAATGTTTATTTTATGATGTTTTGGCTTTTGCTGTGTTTGTTCTGCATTTTCTGACTAAATTCATACTCAGATAGCTTTTTCTTCTGCTGTTACAGCGTATCTGTCTCTGGCTGTCCCTAAAAGGATGAAGTAGTAATCTGGCAAAATGAACTCGAGACGCACAAAGAGACGACATTAGAGACTAATCTGCAAGGTGTTCAGGTATTTGCGCCTTCGTTACGTATACCGGTAATCGATGCACGATGTGGGGTACTTTGCAGTTCACGCACTTGAAGGAAAATGTTCTTGTTAGCTCTCATGAGGTGGTGATAAAATGACATAAAATAAATGAGAGAGTCATAAGAAGGATTAAAACTGTTCAGTCAGAATGCCGCCATGCAACTTAAAGAAGCAGCTAGGGTTGAAAAGGTACTGCATTAGAGCTGCAGCTCAAAGTTCAGCACACACTGATGCTTCTGGCTGTTCCATCACATCTGTTAGCTAAGTCAGATTTTCCCATTTATTATCTGCTACCCACAGCATCGATGGCCATCTGAGGAACGGTGGAGAAAGCAGGTTCTCTTCTGACATTCACTGGAGCAAAGTGAATGGGCTGTCCTCTACTGATGGGCTGAGGCACTATAAAACTCCCAGTGGCCTCAGGAATTAGATCCTGGAAACTGTGTAAGCCCTGGGTTAGGCCTACAGTGAGGATTCATTTTGGTCACCAGGATGACAGAAGGTCCTGTGTACCACTCTTGCGAGACCTCAAGGGTTTTAGTGAGATTTAAATGGAGTGCATGTCCTGCATTGAGCTGAAAGGAAATGCGGCATTTGCATTTCTTCCCAGTGCAGAAATGGGACTTTCTAGTTGGATAGCAAGGGCAGTCTAGAGAAAGGTTGTAAATGTCAAGATTATAGGAAAAGAGATTTTTGTTTTACGAGTACGTACAGGGAAAAGTAGTACAGCTCTGCTTAGTCCATGTTATGAGTCTCTGAAGCACGGAGAACAATTGTGTGACTGCTTTTCATAGTTCCTTGTGAGCAGGTGATGACAGAAGTGCTATAGATGTGCAAAGTGATAACTGAAAAGCAACACGTAATTACAGACATTTTTGCGTTATGATAATGATGCAGAGATACTGACTGTACACAGCTAGGTCCCTTTATAGCTGATTAATTCAGTGAAGCAAATGGGATTGCTAACAAGCATGAGGGCAAGAGTCGTGTTTGCAGAATGCATCAATACAAAGTGCATTCAGAGAAACAGTTTTACAGGTGCAGTCATTACCATCTTATATAATCTTGTTACGGTCATTAAATTGTTATAATTAATGTTGAAAACTGTTGTTCATAATGAAGTATTTTAAACAAACCACAAAGGCAGAGGTACCTCCTAAGGGTATATATTTAACGATTATTTCACTAATATGTGAAAGATCACTCTCGTTAAACGTTATACTATATGTGACTGTCTGAAAAGCAAATATGAGTAAACGGCAAAGTCACTCTGGATAGTATTTTAATTCCTGAACCACACTCTGTATCAGCTTCCAGATATTTATTCAAGTTCGTATTTTATTACGTGTGCATTCCCGTGGTTTTGGCAGTGCATTCATAGGCAGTATTGATGTACTCTTCTGGATTTTGCTACCAAACTGCGTCTTCGATTTCATGCAGTTTGCTTCATCTGAATGAGCCTCAGATAACTCATATGCAAAACTGATATTAAATCCCAGAGCGCAAGGTTTTGCTGCACGTAATACGGGTGTAACACATGGGACCGGTGAATGATGATGTAGCATTATTTGTGCTTTTCATTTTAGTATTTTATCTTCACTGTTTTTCTGTTAACAGTTTTCTCTAGTGCAACTAGTTGCTAGCAGCGGCATGGCAAAATGTAAAGTCAGCGGTGAAAACTCTTGGGTTTCCTCCAAGTGTTTTTGAACCTTGAGTAGGATCATTTGCCTTCAGAAACATCCTCAGTCTCTCTTCGGAGCTACAGTTTTCTCTGTAAGAACAGGAAATTGCTGTCAGAATCTCCTAATGTAGATTTAGGAAAGGTTTCTCTTCAACTTTTCAAAGTGGTGCTATTTTCCTGTAAGAAGATTAATTGCATCTAAATCATTTTAACTTTTAAGCCTTTTGAAAATAAGTATGCTTGAGATTAAAAAGCATTTAACTACTCAGTTATGCAGTTCCTTCAGCAGAGTTAACACTCTTAAGACAGGAGAAATGAGCCTTATACAAATGTTATTGACAGTAGATCAGATTGAACAGTGCTGGAGGACATTCTGTAACGAGAAATTAAGCACTAATTCAGTACCCAAAGGTGATGGTCAAATCAAACATCCAGTATTTTAGATAGGAATTACTGACCTTAGTTAATGTTCTGGGAAAAAATAGGCTTAACTTTGAATTTCAGATAGTGATCGTTCCAGTACTTCTAATTTCCTCAAAATAAGAAAAATCTGAAAGTCAGATTTTCCTCTTAGAAATTTCAAACTACATTTGAATAACTATGAGTAACAAGCTACTTTAGAAAGGATTTTTTTTGCTTCTTTGGGAAAGAAATTACACTTAATACTCGTTACAATCCTTTCATGTTTCTAATGCTACCCCGAGACACTATTTTCTAAATAAATTACAATTATAATATAACAAAGCTACTTGCAAGTGTTGCTATATTCGAGAGATGCACTTTGTAATTCATTTTGGTTTTCACAGGAGGAATACTTCTATTTCACAAGTTTTCTGTAATTTTGGGACCTAAAAAACTTCAGTATTTTATCACAGTCAGTATTTCTAGGTGATGATGGCATTTTAAAAGGAGCTTTTACTGGGGGGAAAACTTTGTGAAACTCTCAAACCCCTAGGCCTTCTCATTCCAAAACACTCTGCACTGAGTATCAAAATATGAATCGAGACTTGATACAGGATTATTCCAGTTACTGTGTTAACCACTTCTTTCATTCCTGTTTGCTGCCGCTCGTAACCACGGCAATGGTTTCAGAAAGTGCAAGAGCATCGGTTACTTTTTTTTGAACATTAATTCTGCGTTGAGTGGTGACAGTGATGTCTGCGTGCTGTTAAGTGGATGGTGATGCTCGGATGCCTTTGTTTCAAAATGACAGCTTTGCACCTATGAGGCAGCCCAGGCATGAGCAGTTCCTGCTGCAAAATGAAGACTAGGTAGCCGTGGTTAGTTGAATGTCAGGTGTGAAATCTACATACAATGAAGACGCTGACAAGAAAGAAAATAAAACAATTAAGACATGCTGATGATTTAGTTGACGGCGTTCATGTTGGAAGTTCCTGAACTTCTGGTCTAAAAGTATAGTTTCCTTGCTAATTTTCAAAAAATTGAATTGATTTTTTTTTTAGCGTATTTATTTTTGGAGGCAAAGCGTTCATTGGACCTAACTAGCATATATTGAACAGTAATGTGGGGAGGGAAGGGGGTTTAAGATGTGAATTAAGCCTGAGCTATAATGACTCATAACTGACAACAAAACACCCAAGAAGAGACATGAGACGGGATGAGATGAAATGAGACAAGCCATGAAAGAAGGGGCAGATTTATGAGTTATCGGCCTACAGATGGAATGTGAAGATATATGAGTGGAGAATGAGATCATCGCGAAGAAGTATGCTAGGGTGAAAGGAGGGGGGTCACAGGACAGATCCTAGTAGCCTCTTGCGGATAGTGGGAGGGTTGATTTAAGCCACAGGAAAATTAGTATTAAAAATGATAAAAGATGGTCTAGACCCCAGGTCTCAGAGGGGCATGATTTTTCACTCACTATGCTTCAGAAACCAAAGAAGCAACAGTTAGGATGACCCTGAGCCTCCGACAGTATGCGGAGACCACATACCTTGATGGTAATCCTGCCTAGCTAAAATTGCGTAAACATACTGTCAATTTTGGTAATGCAGGGCAATTTTCAACATTTTAAAGAAACTGCTGCATTGCTTAAAATAAAGGCAGGAGGCAAAATTCTCGCCTTCGATCTAAACAATACAATAGTTTTCTTAAAATGTTAAAATTTCCCTTTCATTCCTGAAACTGAAAGCGTGTTTCCAAGTAACTACGTCCTTTGTGCTGCACTGCAGCCAAAGCATTTCTTATGGATTATAAGTGGTGGAACTGATTGCCAAGTCCATTTGAATGAAATTTCGTCTATTTGAATGAAATTTCAGTTAGCACAATTATAACCCATTTCAAGATTCAGCATCTTAAAATTTCCACCTAGAAGATGAAAACGAATACTTGGCTTCTCACAAAGTATTAAATGGCACAGACAGATCTGTGAAGTTTCTGTGTTACTTTAGGCGCATCCCCCGCCCCTCTTCTAATTTCGTTCCTGTGTTCTGTAAAGAGTGATTAGGAGGATCTGTTCAGAGAAGTGCACAGAAGTCTGTTATTTAGCTGAATCTGCAGAATCAGCTGGCAGTCTCATGAGAAAACTTTTCTGGTGGAATTTCTTCTTCCATCTGATTCTGATAGGGATAGATAGGAATTGGGAAGAGGCAAAAGAGTGTTTCTCACAGATTTCAATCATTTTTGCTCCACGTCTTAGCTAAGAATACTAGGGGACATCTGTGCTGCTGGTCACATCGAATTAAAAGCCCTTAAACTTGGTAACCGATGCGTAGAATTTGGGGTAATCAATAAAGCAGTTTTGATTTTGCTGAATGTCATTAACTTTTTCTTGGGAATTTGATTTTGTATATAAAAGCGAACAACATGAACAATTCATGAATCTTCTATTATTCTAAAGCTGAATCTGGAGTTATTTAGTTTTGGGTGGAACTGAAAAAAGTGAGTAATTTTTTCCTTAACAAAGAAAAATTAAAAAATGCTGAAACTTTTTTCTCAATTTGAGCCAGAAGGCTGAAACAGGATTTGGTTAAGCCTCAGTCTGTAATATTTTACATTTTGTTTAACTATTGCTGATCATTCACCAACCGGCGTGTGCAAGGAGTAGCAGTTCCCTTTAGGATGGGCTGGAACATCTGAGTGTAAGAAGGAGCACGTGAGCTTTGTCCCGGGACTCGTCCAGCAGCGGGTGGATTGTCCAGCCGCTCGGACTGTCACCTGTCCTCGGTGCTGGCCAAAACCGAATGCTGAAGGAAGTCTGTAAGAAGAAGGAAATTGTATATCATATTTTGACTAAGTAATCCTTTGGTGTTCAGCCATCCCAGAGACGTACACAGCCAGGCATAGTTTCTTTCTATGTAGTAACCGCAGTGGATTTTCATTCTGTAAACTTGCGGGGTCTCCCTCTGATCCCTGCAAGCTCCGAGTGTCCATGTCGCTCTGTAGCAAGGGGTCCCACAGCTTAACACGCGTGTTGTGAAGAGCCACTTCCTTTTTGTTTGTTTTGAAACTACCTCCTGCTAGTTCGAGATGGAAGGATGCTTTATGGAATCTGACAGCAGAGCTGGTAAAGGATTATTGAGATTCTATTTTTGAAATGCGATTCATTTTTATACATTAGATAGTGTGGTAGATAGAACACGGTTAAGTAATCCGGGGCAGGGTAGCCTTGTAAATGAAATAACTACTAACCTGAAAGGTCTGTACTTCAAGAGAAATTATGTCTTAGCAGCCATATCAATTTATAAGCATGGGCATGTTTAGTAAAAGCAGAAAAACTAATTATAGGTTCCAGCTAAAGGAAACATTTAAGCATATGTTTAGCTCCACTGCCATGTTTCAGACTAAGTGTATGCTAGTGTCTACTGAACCTGGGTGTTATTCTTGAGGTATCTCTCTATTTCTAAAATTTAATACTGCTGGAACACATTTTTGGTCTTTCATTTTGTTTTTTTCGTTGGCTTTTTTTTTAATATTTGCTTGATACACACCATATGCTTTCGACTTTGCTATCATTTGATGTGTGTTGAATATCCTTCGTTTTGTGTAGAGCACTGACCCTAATCGGGATCTCATTATGATCCACGTGTTCAGGGGTTTTCAGCTTTCCAGTGATAAGAGAGATGAATGGTAGAGAGAAGTGGGAAGAGGAGAGGTGCATGAGGAACCCTGCTATTTAAAGAAGATAGGAAGAACAGAAATCATCAGTCTGTTATATACTGAGACACAAGATCTCCTTAGAATAGGCTAATAAATGCTGAATTACTACTTAAATAGACAAAGGAGATCGGAAAGACTTTAAGAGTTAAAGTGTCAAATTTTCTGCCTTCTAAGAGTTTGATTGTACCTTTTGTTTCCTGGCAGAACCAGTGTTTTATGAACACACCTATGATTAATGAGTTGGGACATTGCTGGAAGTTGCAAGGTGTGCTTAAGGTTAGACTGTTCTTAAACTCTTTTGGGCATAACAGTAGAACAAGTATAGTGTCCTACAGGTCCCACATAGCCTCTGCCCATCACCGAACCCTCAGGCAACGGGACGAAAAGAGGGAGCAGATTTATCTGTCTTTCAGAACGGGCATAGCGCAGAGTTGGAAATGAGCGAGTTGCAACTGTCTGAGCTGCTCCTTGTCCTCAGAAAAGGTCGCCCCTTTGTAGCATCTTCTATTAAATAAAAAGACCAGCTCTTTGCTGTGTTTGTAAAACACATTAAGAGATTCAAATGGAAAGCAGTGGAGTGAGCAAAGTGTTAAAATTACTATTTACTCACCAAGTTTTGCAGACAGCTAAGATTACTCCTGCAAAACCAAACAACAGCCAAACATACAAAATGATGACGTTGAGAGACTGATTTTTAACTGAATCACCATAAAGTCTTGCTGCCTGTGAGAGTTTTTCCTAACTAGATTTCATTTTGAGAAGGTTTCTTAATACAAACAGACTTTGCACGCTTTAGTCCACTGAAACTGAGCTGTCTTAAATGTCAGATCTTCTTTTTGGCAAATTGTTATAGTAAAAGTATTGTAGGACATTACATAACAGTGGTATTATTAAATGAGTCTTATTCTAGAGTTCCAGGTTAAAATTCAAGATAAGCTGCATATAGTACAATATTTGATCCTAAACTCCTAAATACATCTTGGAAGAAGACAAATACCTTCTTTTTTATCTTTTCATATGACATACTGGGGCACTGAAAGATTCGGGTCAGAATGTAAAAAATTGTGAAGCCCTGCTTATACAGCAGAACAGGAGACTGGACTTTCAAAAATGCTCAGCTCCATTGGCTCTGAGCTATTAAAAATATCTCATCATAAGAACTGAAGCAGGAGCTAGTCGATGCTGAGCTCACTTGAAAATCTGACATCAGTGGTGGGCTTTTAGCACTGGAAAACAGAGAAGCTGTTTTGAAAATCTGTTTCAGTGCAGGGAATAAACCTGGATGCTCAAGCTTAAGCCAGTGTTTTAAATGATATAAGTTTTTGAGTTTTGGTAGGTTTTTTTAAGGGGCAAACAGTAATGGAGAAGCAAACAGAAAGAGTAAAAAGCCATCACAACAATGGAGAGGAATAAAGACAATAGGAGAGAAGTTGTCAGAAAATGCCGTGGACAGTGCATTGCTGGCAGAGAAAGAGGGGACCCTTCAAAAGTAGCTTGAGATGCCAGAAGAAGTAAAAAAAATGGGAATTATTATTCCCACAATGCATTCTTGTCAAGCAGAAATCAGAAGGAAACTGTGAGGATCGATACATTGAGAAGATAGTACTGCCCATCAAGGCGTCATGAAAGGACACCAGAAACCCCACCGTTATGGGATGGGTGTGGGCCGGCAATGACCAGCTGCCTTCTGTTAGGAATAGCTGTATTTTTCGGAGAAGTTAGGAAATCAGTTTCTTTCTAAATTGAACTGGCAGAATGCTATTTATAATCAAAATAAATGCAGCCTAAGCAAAAAAATGCCTAATATAAACTTCTAAAATCAGTGCCTTTATACATCTTCCAGAGGGCATATGTCTCGTGTGTGAGCAAGGTTCGTACTGCTACAATACAAGTATCTCAACACAGAATTCTTAAGTAATTCTGTCTGTTCATTTTCTTTCTTGAAGCTGTTTGCTGCATTTCAGACAGGTTAAAATAGAGTGTTTTTCTGACTCTTGGGACTGACATTCAGCTTTCCTATTATGTCTTATTAAAGGCTCTGTCAAGTTTGAAAATCAGTAATGTTAAAATAAAAACAGTGTCTGGAGACAGAGGCACAATATGCTTTCGTTTTGCAGGCAGTAAGTGAAGAGTGGGAGGGAAGGCAGGGTTTACTACAGGACCGAAGGCTACTTTAGTCCTTTCAACTGACAAGGGGAAAAAGGTGTTTATTTTTTTAGAGAACAGTGGGTATTTGTATGTACTCAAAATACTGATTGATTTGCTGATATTATTGACAGACATGGTATGCATTTCAAGTCCTCGAACAACAATTTGCAGTAATTCTGTTTTCCTTTGTGAAGATAATTAAGCCACACAACAGCTGTCTGGCAAACATTAGCGCTCTACTACCTGGTCCCAGGAGAGCAGAAGCAAGGCAGCAGTGATTTGACCAAGCGACTGCAGTTTCTAGATGGCACAACTGGGGTGAGAATCAAATCTTAACCAGCCCCTTTTTGATGAAGTGATGTGTGTGATGGCTGAGGAGGATGGACTGATAGCGGTTAGACTTGCAACATCTCGTACAGGGTGCTATGCAAATGCAGAAGAGAAAGCGATTTTACGTGTAGAGTAAAAAGATACAGCTGTGCTAAACACTCTACAAATGCTTAGCAAGAGGAATCCTCATCTCTGCGCTGCTCAGTCTAACTAAAAGAGATGGAGGTCTCCTGTAAATTTCTTTTAAACCATAAATCAAGGAAAACTCCGTCCCAGCTGAGCAAGATTTAAGCAGGTGTCTTCATTTCTCTTACTGAATCAAGGCCATACATTAGTTAAAGAGGACACCTTTCAATTATAGGCGTACTTGAATGCCATTTCTCAAAATGTGATGCGCATGGCATTATTTCAGAGAATCGCAGAATCGTTTAGAAGTACAAGCTTCCTAAAACCTCATATGGTTTGTACAGTGTCCTCCTCCTCTATAAATAAATAATATATGACCTTTGTACTCTAGAAGCCTAATAAAGACCCTGGCAGGACATCACACAGCATCTTAATAGAACTCCTGGGCTATTTGTGGAACTCTGCTTCGGTGTCGCTGAGAAACAGAGTTGGAGGTGACAGTTCAGATTTTGCATCCTCCTTCCGGAGGCCATTTCGATCATGCAGCCAGTTATGTGTCTTACTGTGCATTTATAGCTTAAGGAATCATTTGCAGATGAAAATAGTCCTGGACACAGTGGAGATGGACATAGGGTGCAGGCAAAGGTACAGCTCTCCTATTGCTTTAAGGTACTGAAATTAAATGTATGTTTACTAGGTTTCTGCTTTAGTGAAAACGATAAAAATAATAAATGTGATTATGTACAGTTCAGTAAAGATGCAATTTAGAATGTTAAAATATTTATGTGAGCTCTCAAATACCCTCCTAAGTAGGTGTTGTATTAAAATTGCATATTAAAACAAAATACACGTTTTCCTTCCCTATTAATGTCAGTTTCTTCATTTCGATTACTGATTTTTCAGTTATTTTTCAGTTGGCTGCTTTTTCTCTGCTTACATAAATAAACTTACAAGTTTAATGCATTTGAACTTATAACCTTTGATACTTAAACTTCTTTCTGCTTTGATGAAAAAAATAAAATAAAGATGGATAAAATCCAGGCCTACCATTTTCACATAGCCGCGCTGTTTTCAGATGTTCATCCGTGTTGCATTCTTCTGGATTAACATATTAATATTGGAAGAAAATACACATCCAACTATAGGAAGGGTTTCCTAAGCCTTTTTGTCGGGTGTCAGGGCTCAAGTAAGCTGTTAAGCCTGGGAGTATGAAGGGAGCAGACCTGAGCGTCCTACCGCACATGGTTAGTTTTTGCGTAAAGCAGTGGGTTTCAGGCTTTCGAAGTTTAGGACTGCTAAACAAATTCCAAAAGGAGCGACTGTTGAGATCCTCTTAGGTCTTTAGAAAGATTGGGTTCCTCGCCAGCATGTATGAACTTGCCCTCTGAGCCACCTGCCGCAGAGTTCACTTCTGTGCCTTCCTTGGGTCGCCCGGCGCCAAGTCGTGAGCGGCAGATCTCACGCCCCCCAGACTTTTTAAGCAGAGATATACTGCAGCCTTTGAGAGAAACAGGGGCAAAGAGGATGCAGTTTTCTAGGCTCTTACATACAGACCAGCATGTAGGCCACCACAGCTGGCTTTTCTTGGTGATGGAAGTGGGAGCTGGATCTGGGTGACGGATGCGCTCATTGCAAGGATGTTTGGTTTTCTCTCGGTGGGGTTTGGTGACTGGTCAGCATAGGCTTCTCTGAGATGTGGAGAACCGCTCCCATGCTTAAATTCAGTCTTACGCCTAACCTCCTCGGGTCGCTCCTGTATTGTGTTGCTGGTGAAGAGTACGAAGCGCGTTGAATTTGTCGCACGCATTGAATTTATCACACACGTTCTGCTTTTTCAGGATGTGAGTGCCATTTAGAAGCAGAGATGAGAATACAAGTTCTATTTGCATTGCGCTACTCCAGTGCCGCTTGCTGAAGTAATATTAGTTAGAGTGCAGGTGGTAAAGCAGCCACTTAATTAAATGTAGGATTCTGGAAAATGCAATAATGTTTCAGGTGAAAGCAGCGTGTACCACTGGATAGTAAAAAGCAAAGATGGTGATCTTTCTGTGCACTGGATTTGCCTGGATTTTAGACAGAATTGTTTTTTAAGCTTGTACCTGCATTAGTGGTACATATTAGTTAGTACATCATTTAGTTTACATATTTTATCTGCATTCTTGGAGCTAGATACGGGTCTGTTAGCATCTAAGTAAGATTTTTATCAACAATAGACAAAGAAAATGGAAAATTTACTTCCTCTTAGACTTTGCAGTTCTTCCATGTTTTGCTGTTGAATTAATGAATGCTCGGTGCAAAACTGCAGCTGAGAACTTAGATGCCGTTGAAAGGGAAACTCAAATACATTTTATGGATAGTTTGTTTTTCTTGCTTCCCTGTGATGACACAAACACTGCATTTTGGGGAGAGTGAGATAAAGTTCCAAGGACAAGCCTCCGAACCAGGACAGAGACGTGGTTTAGTCACCAGTCTTCGTGCAAACAGACCTCCCTTGACTTTGCTCCTTCCCTGCTGCTGGAGCTGGAAGTGGTTTGCACGTTTGGAGTCCCAGAGCTTGTGGCCTCAGTTATGTGGGTGTATTCTGTGAGAATTAATAGTGCTGGTGGAATTCAGAGTTGATAAATGCTACTATTATTTTACAATTATATATTAAATGTTACCTGTGTGACCCTCTCAGGACAACACACTGCACCGCCAGGGAAGAAACACATGACATGACATGAAGAAAATGAGAACATATTTAAATAGAATGTTTCCAGGATAGTCTAGGGAGAGATTAAACTGGAATCCAGCTGAAGTCTTCTGTAGGTCTGTGCACTAGTGAAGGATTAACAAAATGGGAGAGCTAAAGGGATATGCTTAGCTGGCCATTTTTCCCCCACCTGGTAAGATTTAGTATATCATTTCTAATATAATGTCATTTGAATGTTGTACCCCGTTTTGGTTTGCTTTTGCTTTCTTTGAGAAAATAATTCCAAGGCTTCTTTTCTTTTCCTGCTGTTGTTGGACAAGGTTTCTTTCAGCAATGTCTAACTGCTTGACTTATGATAGGAAAAAGTGCTGTGAAATACAGTGTATAAATAAACAAAACCAGAAAGGCTTTTCATGTGTTTGTTCCCCGCTAACTTCTTTCTGTGATGATAATCTCAGTGATTATTTATAACTGTATGAAAACAGTGTCTATCTGCACGAATACCAAGAAGACACGCCTGATTTAGTTGTGCATATGAAGAAAGGGAACTACGTAAAATATTTTTCATTCCTCTTGTTAATTCTTGATTGAAATCCATTGAGCATTGTTATTCTTTTGCTGGTAATGCACAGACAAAAGAGCGGACTGTCACCAAAGACAATTCCTTAATCCATATTTCAGAGGAGAAAAGCGTAGAAGATGTTGTCTTAGTTTATGGATATGTATGTGCATAGTTACATGTATATCACTTATAACGGATAACGATATAGTGACGCTCCAGATCGAGCAAAGCAGAAAGGAATCCCCAGTGGCATTGCGACACGTAGATTGTGGTTACACTTAGAGAAAACCTGTGTAATCTGTGAAATTAGCGCTTGCTGTGGGGAGGCATGCAAAATACAGCTGGCACCGCCTTTTCGCAGGGAGGCAAGTCGTCGTGGTACGTAACGTGCTGTGGGGCACACATGGCATGCGAAGGGGGTAACGTGGCCGGCTTTGAGAGTTTGGAGCAAAGGCAAGGCATTTTCTGTGCAAAGGATCAGGCTCGTATTGGATTCTCAGTACTGGCGGCATAAAACTTTAATTTCCTTATAGAAGCAGAGCAGTTTGAAGTGATAAGTTTGACAGTGGAAGCCGAGTATTGGTTTTCTTTTTAATGTATTATTTATAATTTAAGAAGTTGTTACTATTTATTTTATTTTATTTTACATTATCTCTTAAAAATAGTATTTATTATTTAAAATAGAGTAGTGGTTGGAATACAGATTTACACAAATACGTATATAGATTTCCATTGTGGAAAAAAAAGATCTGTGAAGTAGAGAAAATAGATTATATTTTGATCAGTTCAATTTGACGTTATGTATGTAAGAAGACAGTCTATTCTTGGGAGCCTAATTTGTACTGATGGTCATAAAAATAATTTTGGGAGGGAAAGAATGTATCCAAAACACTTTCTGGAAAATGTCATTAGCAAGCCTAAATACTACTCCTCTCTTAAAAATAAAATCACAGTAAAGCACCCTGCAGAGAGTTTTGCTCTTTGTAGACAAACCGTAACTGTTCGTAGGCAACTTGTCAGAGTCAGGCGAGGAACATACTAATCGCTCTCTGCATGGCGGCAAGTCTAGTTAGGCACACACACAAAACTTTGTATGATTCTTTAATTCATATCTGCATTTTCAGTGCAGTGCTTTGAGGAATAACAAATGCCGTGCCTATTCAGGCACATTAAGCGGGTGCTTGATGAAAACTGTATCATGAATTACACCTTAGAACTCAGATTCCTGGTTTATTCCCTTTGACTTGAAGGACACATCTGGGCTAATTGTGAACGCATTTAATACATTTAAGCTGTATTAGAACTTTTTTTTTCTGGTGTTTTGGTGAATAGTTACAGCAGCTACTATTAAGACTATTTTATTAATACTACTTTATGTCTTCAGAAATGCAGAAATAAGAGACAAGTTATGTTTTGTTGCTGTAGTGTTATTGAAATCTTTTTCTTCAGGATAGCAAGCCCCATCAAAACTTCTTTTTAATGAGCTGTATCCTGGGAAAGGTGAAAGAATATGTGAATTATACAGCAACTACCGCTGGCTGATGATATGTTAGAAGAGCCGATACTTCCTTACCAACGTGGTAGGCACATTGCTACTGGGAATTAGTAAGTTGTGAAGTTTTAAAAGCAGTGAAGCACAAATCAGATTCCATCATGGGCGTGCTTTTCTTCTTAATTAAAAGATGTTTTGCCAATGACATTTACAGGCTTTTTCACTGCTGGATACGCTGCTGCTTGTGTCAGCAGTACATTTTTGCACAGCTCTCACATGGGAAGAATGAGGACACGTATTTTTGCATAGCGTTCCGAAGAGGTATAAAGCAAGAGTTCAGCCACTGAAAAAGGAAGGTATCATGTCCTGAATATAACTTAATCTGTACAGAAGATGGTTAGAATTTTTTCGGTGCAGATTTTAGCTTTTTCCTAACAAGTTTACAGCCCTGAAGATAACAGAAAAGACCATGATTGTAATGTGTCCTACCTAACAAGAGCAGTCCTGGTTTCCTGAAGCTACAACCACCTTCTCAACAATTTTATAACAGAAGAATGTGGCATATTTTTGATTTTGGTACCAGGATGCTTGGAGTAACTCCAAACATAGCAAACGTTATTATCTCCATGACTGGATTTTGCAGCTCAGTGATGTAATGTTAAATGCACTGAACAGCTCTGGTACAGCCTCTCAACAGTCCTGAGGGGCAATTTGGGACTGTTCCTAGATAACAAAGCATAGTGTAAAAGGCAAATGATTTTTTTCCCACCAGTGAGTTTCTTGCATTCAATGCAACAGGATTTCTTTGCTTCAGGTAGTTTTGCTGACAACTGAGAAAACAGTCAGTGTTAAAAACCAAGGTATAGGTTACGTAATTGTTGCAGAGGTCACCAGAACACTGCATTCTTTCTGTACATTGACGGAGATTCATCATTCCATTATCAACTCATATGGACTCTTTCTTGACTGATAAAAATAGTGATCGGATTATTGATGTACAGAATAAAGGCCACGGAGCTTAATTAGATTGATACTTTGGGTTGCTGTGTTACATGCTTACAAGATTCAGCTATGAAAAGCCGAAGCTTTTTGCTTTTATCAAAATATTCCAATCAGTATGAAAGTGCATGAGCCACACTGTTCATAAATATAAATACGGCATTGATTCGTAAGGGAGAGTTTTTGAAATGGTTGCAGTGAAAAGCTGAGACTCAGAAATAGAAATTTTCCAGTTTGTTTAAGCAATGATCATATTTTGAACAGTGTGCCACTGAAAATCGTAGAATCATAGAATCATTAAGGTTGGAAAAGACCTCCAGGATCATCCAGTCCAACCGTCCCCCCACCACCTATTACCCACTAAACCGTGTCCCTAAGTACCACATCCAACCTTTCCTTAAACACCCGCAGGGACAGTGACTTCACCACCTCCCTGGGCAACCCATTCCAATGTCCAACCACCCTTTCCAAGGAGAAATTTCTCCTCATCTCCAACCTAAACCTCCCCTGGCACAACTTGCAGCCATTCCCCCTTGTCCTGTCACTGGTTATCTGCGAGAAGAGGCCGACCCCCAGCCCACCACAACTTCCTTTC
>VWZZ01007844.1:0-48026 GCA_013399095.1 Psophia crepitans | reverse complement strand
CACTGCCGGCTCATGTCTAGGCGAGCATCAACCAACAGCCCCAGGTCCTTTTCCTCCACACAGTTTTCCAGCCACCCCGCTCCCAGCCTGTAGCGCTGCCTGGGGTTGTTGTGGCCAAAGTGCAGGACCCGGCACTTTGCCACATTGAACCTCAATGGACCTAACAAGAAACAAAATTATGTGAGCTTCAGATTCACACTTGGACATCAGCTGAACAATAAATGTTACAGGTCAGAAGCTTTGTAGCTGAGACCTTATTTTAAATTTGCTTTCACTTTGCTTTACATCTTGGATGGAATCACTTGGTACTGGCTTCTGCTGAGTTGGGATGCTCTCTTTGACAGCTCAGTGGGATTTTCAGATATGTCAGTACTGAAGTTGGACAGTGCTTGTGTTCCTTGAGGCATGGAGAATAAAAGTAATTCCGAACAATATTCTTTTCTTTATTTCAGATTCAGCGATAATGGGCAAACTAGGGTCTGCTTACCGTTGTCTGCTCCAGATATGATGTCAAAGCAAACAAAGGAGACTTAGAAGTAGAGTGACTGAAAAAAGGAAGTATTTTGGTAAGTCACCTAACATGCATTAAGAAATTGAGAAAGTGATCTTTCACTCGAATAGATTCTTTTTCTGCTCCTTTGTAGTTAAACTATGCTTTTAAGAAACATCGCTAAAAACAGAGTCAGCTGTTCACATTTTGGAAAGCGTTTGTTCTTTCAGAAAGCTAGCAAATCCAGACTAGTACCTTCCTGCAAGGTACGCTTACTTAGAACATCCTGCCACAGCCTAAACTTTTGTAAAACTTTGCAATCCCTCAGCGTTGCGTTCTCCTTTCGGTCAAGTGTGACTCAGTGCTCTTCCTGTCTATGCAGCTTCCACGTTCCTTCAGAGTTAATTGTTCGCGTTTCAGTTAGAACATCTTTCTTGGTAAGCCTACATTCTCTCAGCATGTCAGAAGGAATATTCTAATATTCAAACTCCATTGAGAAGTTTCTCATTGCTTTGCAAAATAGGTATTGATTACAGCAGAATTTAAACAGAACAAGTCCCAAAACACACACCTAATGCTTGTGTGTTCACCATCTAAATATGCTTTACAGGCTTTTAATCTCCTTCCTGAACTCTTAAAAGTTTGCTTTTTAATATGGTAACCATATGTCTTTAATACTATTCTTAAATTTACTGATACTCTCCTTCTAGCATACACAGTTCTTTTATACCTCAAGGACTGTTTAGTTGTGCTATTATAGCTAACTATATTGCTTGACTTTATTGAAGCCTACTAATACATTTAAATGGGATTGAGAGGTCACACAGTTACCCTTCACACCGGTAGCGGTCAGTTCTGATCTGTGTTTTTACATACTTATATTAACGAATATTACAGAATATCTGTGGAGGTGATTAAAATAAAAAGCCTCTTAGCTCTCTTGTGTCACTGGAAAGTAAGGTTCAGTTGTGTACCCTACTCAGGCCAGGCTGCATATGAACACATAGATATCACCTAAAGATAAATTGCATGTATATCTAAAGACAATTTCTGAAGAGAAAATTATTTTATCTTCTCATGGACTCCTGTCCCATATTTATTAGCGTCCCAAATTTGAGAATCCTAACTGAAACAAAAGATAGTTTCTTACTGTAATGCCCGAGTGTGAGACAGAGTGCGCCCTTTCTGGAGCAAAATAACAGTCTAAGAGTAATTTGGATAAATTCTTCCTTATTTTTCCTCTCTTACAACTCTTATATCTACCTCCCTTTTTTTCCCCCAGAGTTTATTATCTGCTGTTTCAATAACCGCTGAGCTTTCTTGGTGTTCTTTATCCCACTTGGGCCCAAGTCATAAGTAGAGACTAGAGACTTTCCCTTAATTTTTATATCTGTCTGCTGACATCTTTGTACGTAAGAAATGGATCAAGTCCAGCATTATACTGCTCTTAAGGCATGGGAGTGTCTTCCTTCACTTTCTAGCCTTCTTGGTGGTATTCTAGTCAGTCTGTTCCCGAACCAATTCCAGTTGACATTACGTGTCCTCTGGACTGGTGCGCACGTGCCGTTCCCTGCCTGTACGTACTTTGTCTATTCAATTAGAGCCATGGAAGACATCCTGTGCACCTCAGAATAACGCTTCTTGGTACTACAGCTGGAGGAACATACCTGACATCTACCATAAACAGGGATGCGACAAGGAGAGCAGAGGCTAGCTAAAAGGCAGGATTCCCAAAATCTTGCTGTACTTTTCATGGTACGTACATGCGAAAAAGATATCTGAAAAATGCATCCAAATGCATTTCTCTTCTGCAAATGCAGAGCCTGGGGCGGCATTGGAAACAGCTGTAACCCCCGCCTCGGTGAGGTACAGTACAGCTCTATTTTTATAGGGATGCTATCCCAGCAAAATAAGTTGGGCAAATCCTGATCTGAGGTATTAGTATTTTATTAACATGATGTTCTGACACACACACATAAGCATTTACGTTACCAGTGCATCAAGAAAGGTCACAGCTGCTTAAATAAATAACACTGGTATTTTTCAAATCAGCAATTAAGCTATGAAAGAAACCTCTTTCATCTTTGATCCTTCTGTGCATTATTTAACACCTAAGGCTCCAAAGTGAGTTTCTTTTGTCAGATACGGAGCGTAGCTTTGCTGTGGAAACATCTCGGGTGACCTCCTCAAGCAGGGACAGGGCAGACTGCAGGCTGATAGCAGTATGTTCTGCACTTCCCTTCGGTGGAATTGCCTTGGTTGTCTTCGCAGCCTCTCTGCTCGTTCACTCGCTCCCATCCTTTCCAGCATTGTTCCTTCAGCACAGGGTTCCCCTGGTTCCTGGCACAGAAATCTCAACGCAGTGTCTGCCCTCTGCAGTAGCTGATTTCCGTCTCAATGGCCTTTTCCGAGGCTCTCAAAACACTTGCTGCCTTCCCTGCACCTCCTTACTCGTATCTCCACGTCAGAACACTGCCTGCACAAGGTATTTGGCTTGTCATAGGTGCCATTGCATAAGTCACTACAGAGAGGAGAGTGGCATAAGCTTAACCTCTGAAGCTGGAAAAGCCAATCAGCAAGTAGTAATGTCCCTTTATATTGCAGTTGATCAGAAGGGATTCCAGGAGGAAAAAAGTTAAAAAAGAATTCCTGTGAAATTCAGAATTACATTTTTTTAAAAAAAACCCCACAAGTTCATGCTTATTGTAAAGTTATTTTTTGACTACAGACTGAACAAGGAAGGAAACAAAACATTTGAGTTCTCTCTGTAAGGCTGCTACTTTCTCTGTACCTTTTTCTTTCCCAGTGCCTCAGAGACACAGTTTCCTCCCTTAGCAGGGACTGTGACCTTAAAAATAGCCGGCTCCAAAATAAACACAGAAAAACCCTACTTCAATTGTTTCAAATACAATTGGTAAATTTGGTAAGTAACCAAAACTGCGTCCATGCTAAAGCTGAAGTTCATAATCTTTTGGAGTTGCAGCTGGGACTTTTTGTTTCTCTGAGAGTCATTCTGTATTCCCGCTGCATGCCTGCCTGCCTCTCTCCGCAGAAATTTGTTAAAACTTAGGGTGCCATTTGTAAGTAACTTGTCACCGATTTTACCACTCTTGCAAAATTTTGAGAGGGGGCACTTTCACTTCGGACAAGGGCCGTGTGGGGCACCAAACACCTAAGGAAGTGGTGCTTCCAGGCTGTTTTCACAGCGTTCTTTGTGCTGGAAGACGTCACAGCTGCCTGGGGCCAGCTGGAAGAGTTGATGATTTATCGAAAAGAAAGCTTGTTCTGTCACTTGTGCTTCTAGTTTTAAGACTCCATTCTCTGATTCAGCTGCATGAAGGAGGCGGCGGTCCAGCCGGGACCTCCCTTCTGGTATAACCCCATCCATAGGCTGCCTCACTGCCACTGCTGCCTTCACGTCCCTCCACAGCTGGGCCAGAGTTCACAGTTTCTACAAAAGCTTTTTCCAGGAAAAGGACTTACCATCAAACAGATTTAATGGGGGCAGGGAACCAAGCCCCAACCTCTTACATTAAGGGAAGGCTTGTGTCCATATGTTAAAGCAGTTGTTAACAGCTGTACTCTGCATTTCATTGGGGAGCCTTTGGTCATATATAACAGAAGGACAGGAGAAAGGACATTCAAGTCAGCAAATTAGATCCCCTCTGACAAGCAAGTATTGCAGAGGAATATTTTCAGAGTCTGAGCAATGCCTTTGCATGGAGAAGTTAGTCAGATCTTACAAATACTTCTCACTGGGCAAAAGTGTCTTCTGACCTTGCTTAGGGAGGTTTAAAACTGGTACAGATTCAAGAGTAACAGTCCACTGGGTCTTCAAACATATTTCAAACCCTTCTCCCACAAGCAGACACGAAACGGTGCCTGCGCAGACGGCCACAAAATGCAGGTATTCCCTCTGCTCTTCGAGGGCTGAGCTCAGGTTGCAGGGGAGAATTTTCTACCTCGTCCCACAGGAATATGCAAGCTGTATCTCTGTGGTGTAGCAAATATTCAGGCACTTGAGTATTTTCCTCTGAATACAGTCTATAATCCCTCATTTCTTTAGAAAAATGCGTGTTACAGTCTTCTGAAGTCTCAGAATAGGACTGCGGAACTTTTTTTTTTTATTAATGCAAACAGCTTGGTCTTCTAGTGTAGGGGAAAGAGGAACAGCTAGAAAATGAGCAAGGGGAAATCGCAAAAGAACATTTTGTGTACTTTTCCATCTCAGATATAGCAGGGTTTGGGAAGGTTTTTTTAATCTGTTGTGTTAGCCTAATCCACAGGGAACTCATTTTGAAATTAAATATACCAAAGCATTTATGATTTACAAAGAAGGGAAAAATAAAAGCCTTAAAAAATATCTTGTGTTTGATCTGTTTGTCAGTATGAAAATATTGACAAAAGGCAAAAGAATGGCCTTCATTTAGCTTATTATTGTTGGCTTGCTTTTATGCTTTCTTATTAAGAGCAAACTCCCATTAAGATGTGAGATTAACTCTTTAACAGTTGCAGACAAATAAAAGATGGAAACTTTGAACATATACCTCTTCTAAACAGTGAATCTAAACTAGGCAATCTGTGATTCCTACACAGAAATACGTAACGTGGCAGAGGGAAGCTTTTAAAAGCAAAAAATGTATATGGAATAGTTTGTGCAGAATTTATGCTTCAAAATATCTTTAAAAAGCAGCCTCCCATGTAAAATCAGAAACATGGTGTTAATTACACAGTTCTAAAAGTATTTCAGAAAATAAATAGTTTATGGGGAAAAAAAAACGAGCGTAAAAACCTTATAAACTCTTGAGCGTGCTTGTGTACAATAAGGATCTGTCTTCACGGAAGTGTTAACTACAGACCCAACTGAAGTGTAACTGGGCCCTTAACTTCATTCACCCACAAAAACCTCTCGTTTTGTGGAGTGGTGCTTTTCACTTGAGTCAGTTAGTCCTTTGGGAGCCTGTTTTGAAGAATAAGTGCTACCGATGTTTAAATTGGTAATGCAATAGAGAAGTGGCGAGAGACTTCAAACTTGAGTTAACACAGAGCATCAGCTGCTAATCCAGTCATGCTGTGCCGCTAATCAAATCATCCTGGTAGTCCAAGCGCTGTTTTTCAGTGTAGTCACTGTCGCACAAGTAAGAACTAGGTGGAAGCCCACACCAGAACCGCATCTTTGCAAAATGGACCCAAACCAGCTTCTGGCTGACCGATCTGGGTGTCAGGCGCTGCCTGGACGTGGCAATACAAGAGATCAGCTTCAAAGGCAGATAAACCAGTCCCGTGTGAACACCCTGCTGCAGTGGCTACGCTGCTGCTAATACTACCTGTGCTTGCTGATTTGAAGCCGGCTTAGGTAGCTGAAAACTCATTAAGGTTGGCAGGAGAGTGATTACCTAGCTCCGGGTTAGTAATGCAATGCCTAATGTTGCAAGGAGAAGGCAAACCTGGAGTTGAAGCTGTCTGTTGTCGCTTTACAGAGAGACAGATGTTACTGTCGCCAGCCCAGAATTCCTAAAAGAAATTGCTAATTTTATTCCATTAAATTCCCATTGAATTAGCATTAATAATGAAACTAATTGTGCTGTTATCACTGTAGTATCTGAGGAAGCCTGTTGGCCAGAATGTCGTGTGAACAGGAATGTCTGTTGGGATATTTAATTTCATCTCCCCTGACAATGTCTGATTGTTCTCTTTTGTATGCTTTCTGTTAACTGTTAGCGGTCCGGAGAACTTTGTGGAATAAGTAGAAGTCGCTCCAGGTCAGCACAAAGCACACGGAAGTCCTGATCCAAAGAACGACAACATGCAGGGAGAATTTAGAGAGCTAGCCTTTCACTCCAGTGAACCAAGGTGTTCACATTTTCCTTCCCAGAATTTCCCCCCCAGGCTCTGGTTATTTGTGCTGACCAACACACTTCTATGCCTCTGTAATTCAGAGTGAACTTTAGGATTGCAACTTATGCTGCGAGGACCTGATTCTGCAAAGACATACCTCCTTGGGGCCATCTGTGTAGTCTTGTTTGAAGACTGCTTGCTCAGATGCACAGGATCTGCTCTCCCTTCAGGAGCCTTTCATCACTACCTGACATCAGATTTTAACTGATGCCTTGGTCTCAGTAGGTATAGAGCTCTCAGCATTTAAGACTCTATCCTCCCCATGCTTGCATTGCTCATTGTGTTATGCTTATTTTACTGGAGTCCAATTAAGAGGCACAGGTTTTGATCGGTTGGCCACGGGGACGCAGAAGGAAGTTATGAATGTAGAAGGTATCAGTAATAAAACTTATAATAAGCAGTAAGATTGCGCTTGGAATTGTGGACCAGAAATACTGCCACCATGCAAAATCCATTTGGTGTGCAGGGTTCTCTGTTTTTTTCCTCAGCTTCTTTTTGTATTGTATTATTTTGTATCTCTGGAGTTGTGCGGTGGATTTCTTTGTCTCAGGAACCTGCAGTATTTAAAATATAGGGGACACTGCTTTATTAAAACAATTCTTTTAGTTGTCACGGCAACTGGTCTTACATAAATGATGAAGAGGAATGTATATAAAGAGATACATTAGGTCATAATGGTAAATCCAGTACTTTTTAAACTAACAAGAAAGCACTCTGGGGTTTGTCGTTACTGTAGTTCATTTTATTCCAGGTGATTTTTAGAACTTTAGTATTATCCACATTCACAATTAAAACCTACAACACTTGTACGCTCACAGCTGTATTGCTTTGACTCTCTCTTGTCTATATAACTATTAGGAAACAGATTTGTTGAAAATGGACACAGAACTATGTACTAAAAAGCCAGATGTAATACTTCGCGATTCTCTGCAAAATATTTTTCTGCCTACCTTTTCCAAAACTTCACTTAGACAGGCAGCAACCACAGCATTAGGGAGAATGAGGCAGTAAACCTGAGGTGATCTGTTTGAAGACCTTTTATACAAATGGTTAATTTTCTTACAACTTTGCAGGATAACTGGAGACTTGGGGAGGAGAGGGGATATTATTCTAGGATCAGCATATATGATTTCCAGCATTTACAATTGGTTAAGGAATAGTTCACCAAAGTGGAATCCCAAAGGCCAAAACCGCGCTGACAAAATTTAGGATTTTTCCCTCTTTCTCTAGTGATTTAACAGTAGAATCAAAATTAAGCAATACTAATATGTCTTTAGTGCTCAAAAAGTTTACGACACTTAAGAAAAAGAACTGTGTGAAAGAAATGGGGCATAATTATCACGCTTAGTCCTTTTATCCCCATTACCTGATTTTCAGTATGATTTCTAAACCTTTCTCCCAATTTTTGATGGTTGATTTCCAGTCTTTATTCCCATTTGTCTGTAATCATCTCTTTTCCTTTCCTATTTTACCTTTCTCTTTTTTCTGCTTGCATTTCTTTACTCTTCTTTTGTTTTCTGCTTGCCTAAATTAAGTTCCACTTTTCCCCTTACAACTGTATGCACTGCGTGTAGATTATCCTGTTTTAAGTGCTATTAAGAAAAGCCCTTCAAAATTATGAAAATTATAAATTCCCTACAGGATACCATTATTCCTATTCTAACATCCCACAAACCAAAGCTGATGAGTTACATAGCTGTAGACCATGGGTGCCCATGCGAATGGTATTCTTCTGCTCTGGTTCCCCTCTCTTGCTTACAAACTGCTCCGTATTGTGAGCAGAAGACTGGGGATACTCAAAGTATTCTACATCAGCTAGCTAACAGACACTGAAGAGCACAGAGATATTCAGTATGTTGTGAACTAATATAACACCCCTGATGGAAGTGACTCCAAGCCATTTGTTTCATCAACCTTGAAAGCCTGCAGGTGTAGAGAAGATGACTGAAAAGTGCTATTTGAAGAAAAATACTTCTTCAAACCTTAAACCCACATGATGGTTTGGTCTTTGTAATTGCATTTCTCCAAATTTAAGGGCTAGAACCAACTTCTCTTTCATTCCCTCCTGATTGTTCAAAGTAAGCCGTGGTAGCCTTGATGGCTCTAGAAAAGGGGCTGTGATCCAGCCTGTGGGGTTGGCACTGTGTAACTTCTAGAAATCCATGTGAGCAGTTGCCCGGAACAGCAGTGGGCTGCAACATCAACAGGGGCTCTGCAGTCTACCCACAGGTATCTCACTTAGGTAAGTCAAAAGTGTAATGCAACGGTGCTGCTAACATATGTCCCTGTATGTTTTTGTTTAAATTAAAGTTGAACAGGAAGGTGCGTAGACTTTTGCTTTTTTCAAGTGTCAGCAGGTGAAACTCAGTATATTCTTCCCAGGAGCTCATGCAAACATTTCTTTCTTAATCTTTGTCTTGCTGTGTTTAAGTTTGCAGCTGCTGGATTCTGCTTTGAGTTTCAAGTTCAAAGGCACCCAGACGCTCTTTGCGAAATATCACAGAAACCACTGAACTTCACCTGGCTTTGCAAGGAAATCTTGTCAAACCACGGGTTTCCCACACTTACGGGGTGAAACCTGGTGTTAACGCAGAGCTTTTTGCTCCCAGCTCGGACTGGAGTTAGCTTAACGCTGAAGGATCACGATCCTTAAGGATTGTCTTTGTGAGCTTTGGCCTGTTGTCAAGTTTGTAACAAAACTCGTAATTCTTTCCATGATTTGGGGGTTTTGTAACAAAAGCAGAGGACAACTGTAATCCACATCGCTTTTAAATTGGTGGTTTTAGAGCCGGGTCGTAACCTTTGAACGTAGGGTCTGTGTAGTAAGCTCGGCAGGCATGCGGATTTTGTCAGGTTTGTTCAAGTTTTGAAAGAGCTGTCCCACCTGTTGTCACAGCAGTGCGGCAGATTGCTAGCCCCACCGCAAAGATACGGAACGCTGCAAAATATGTCTCGGAGAAATAACATCTCCCGTGGAACACAGAGGGCTATATTGTGTTGTAAGAGACAGCCTTCACACGAACGCTGACGGGGGTGGTGTAGCAGCTGGACTCTTCAGACGCGTCTTGCTGTAGCACAGTCTGGAGCGGGACCTCCGCCATATGTTAACAGCATCGCACATGTGCCTGTCCTGGGCAGCTCTGGCTCCGCTGAGGGTACGGGCTGTGGGAATAATTCTCCTCCTGTCCTTTTTATATATACTGCAGGTCTAGGTGGCCCAAACAAATCGCCTTTCACTTGCTGTATCTCTTACAGGCTTGTGAGGGAACGTTCAGTGCGTGGCTTGGAAATTTCTCGCATGTAAAGGCACAGAAAGGTACAATGGCAAATGTGCCGCAGTCATATGCAGACTATAGGCTAAATTCTTCCATTTCTGAGAACATTTTGCCCTGCTCTCTCCAGGGGCTGAGAGCAGTTTTCTTGCGATGCAGTCCGGCACATCAGCTTTCTTCCATTCACCACCAAGAGAGAGAAAGTTTCAAAATAAGCTTTTCCAGAGTGTTTTTCCAGGTAGCTGGCTCACTCTGCCACCTGCACTCTGGGGAGGGTTACCCAACTTTGGCTTTGGGGGCTGGCCATTTCAGTTGCCTGTTTGGTGAGCTTGGTCATTGAATGTCAGGGAGCAGCGTTGCATTGACTGTAGAGCCAGCCTTCGTAAGAGAAGAGAAGTGGGAACAGGGATGCATTGCTTCAGTCTAATCTGTGGTAATATCAGCATGGCTGTACAATGCCTGTGTTGTCAGCATGCCTACATAATTATTCCTTACCTGTTTTGTTGGTTTAAGTCCTATATTACAAGTCCCTCAATACCAGAGATGCATTAAAATAAATAATGATGGAAGGGTTTTTTTCATAACTCCAGGGTGGGTTTTTTAAAGCTATATCCCCCTTTTTAAATACAACATTAGCCCAGCGGCTTTGCTGCTTTGGTATCACTAAGAAATGTAAGCAAAAGGCCCTCAGCCATTTTTTATTTGTAGGAAGGTGACAAAAACATAGTTTTCCTGTGTGTAAAGTTGTTTTAGGTTTGTTTTTTTGTTTTTGTTTTGTTTTGTTTTTCCTCAGGGAACAGTGTAAAAATGTCTGACTCTCTAAACCTGAAATTTGGCAGCTACCTAAATCTTTAATGAGTAGCATGTGCTTTGCAGTTTCTCCTCAAGATTTGCATATTTGCTCCTTCGAATACATCAGTTGATAATACTGCAACGAGCAGTCTGGTGGGCACACAATTTAAAAAAAAAAGTGCTTATTAATTCTTCGGGCTTTTTGCTTTTATCAGCTACGGTATTACTTTGTTCCGCTTTCGCTGTCCCTAGCTTATTACGCGTTAGATAGTTAAATTTGAATGAAAAGTTATCTGCAGAGATGGAGGTAGGCTCCAGTCTTTAAACGTTCGTTTGCCGATTTTGTTGCAAGTGCTTTGAAAGCTGCGCTGAAGACTGTAAAGTTCCTGGAGCTGTAATAGAAAACATTAGTGTCTGGACTTTCACGGGAAGAATGTGGTTAAGATTATAGCGACTGAGTCACTGTCAATGGGTGGTCTCGAGTCCATATGGCACACAGTAGGCAGGGGCACAGAAGAGCCTTTGCTCAGATAGGTGACAAGCTGCGCTCGCCGAAGAGAAAGTGTTTGCAAAGGGCCGCCCTAAGACTATATTTTGCCTGCCCGGGAGTAAAATACTGTCGGGTTGCTTCTCGGTGCAGCTTTGTTTTAACTTTGCTACAAAACAAGATAAAGGGTTTGCTTAAAAGCTCAGTCGTCATAATGCTACATGCTCCTTTTGGCTCCTCGGATTGCTTCTTTTCATTCGGCACATTTTCATTGTTCTGTTAGGCTTTTAATGAGACAGTTACAAAATGTCTGCCTCACTCTGACCGCCATTTTGTAGCCTGATTGTTGGATAATGAAGACTGTGAGAAATAGAAAATAAACAGCATGGCATGGAGGAGATTTCAAAAGGAGCACAAAATCTGCATGTTTTATTTAGATGCTTAATTGTTGCCGACTGGCTGCATTTAAACAAGCGACTTTACAGTGTCTGGAAGAAAACCAGCTCCCGAATTTGAGGAGCTGACCTTGGGTAGATGCCATCAACTGTTCTTTTCTATTGGCACGAACGTGCTGCTGGCAGGGTCTCCCTGTAGCTGCAGTCGCTCACCCAGCTCTGAATCAGAACCTGCTTACACTGTACTAGGCCACCAAATTACACCATTTATTCTGAATATTATTTGCAGCCCCTTCGATAACCAAGATTTGACCTAGAATATGTAGGATATTTAAAAATCAGGACCTTCAAAATAGCTATGATTAAGCATCTCCCATAGAGCAACACATACTGTTGTTCAGGAAAAAAAAAGGGGGGGGAGGAGGCTACAAGTTTGCTGAAAGCAAAAGGAAAAATACACGACGGGAATTGAAAGGACACTATGCAGTTGTTACTGCAGTCCTGTGGACACGGTACTGACTGCGTGAGGAGCGAAGTTAGTGGCATTTACATGCTCCCTTTATGAAAAACTCTGATCTCTGTGTATAACGTGGGCAAGGGGGGATGGGGAAGGGTGCTTTACATTCACAGTAGGGTGCAGCTTCAAAGCTGTTTAAAATTCTGCCATATCTTAATGATAATAGTTAATCCCAGTATCAGAACAGTACTTCTATTTTTAAAATGCAATCAATCAATCATTTTAATACATTGCGCCCTTAGTGCCAAACACCTCAGAAAACGGTGTGTACGGCAGTAAAAATAAAGCATCTGAAACTCCTTCTGTAGAGTCGTTCTTCCTTTCTTTCTCACCCGTACATGTACAGTAAAATCTCAAAGCTGCAAGAAAAATCTGGAATTACCTAAGAGGGAGTAAATCCTCCAGACAAGCCTGATTGCCAGGTGGGGATTGCTGTCCTGGACTGAGCAAGGAGGGATGGAGGAATTTCCCCACCTGCCTGAAGTTCTCTGTAGAAATACAGCATGTGCTGTTTTGTTCTGGGATCTTGCTGGGGTTTGGTTTTGGCTTTTGAGGTGGGAGTTGCGTGCAGATGCTAGACTTCCGTTAAGAGGATTACACTGAAAATTGCGTGTCTCTGTTTTCTTCTTCAGGACAGCTTCCTATGTCTACCATGCTCTTTCAGAAAGCTGTTCATGTAGATGTAATAGAGATTGTTGGTAATTCAAGTTCAGTTTCTGCCTCTGGCACAGTGACCCACACCAAAGCACGGAAGTGTCTTGTACGTATGTTCTTCACCTGCAAAACAAGGATTAATGCTTCCTTATCATTAGTACTTATAAATTACTTTGAAGTTCCTCCAATATGCTGCAAATATACCTTTCACTGTCATTAGTGATAAAAATGTGAACTACATGACTCAGTGGGGTTAGAGAGGATTTTTAACATAACTTGAATATAGAAGTATTGGCACTGTATTCTGGCAAATAACCAACCACAGTGGGAGCATAACTCTGTAAGTATATTACCCGTATTTTCACTTCTATGTGGATTGTCTCATGAGTGAGCTTTTTTTTGGATCGCTCATTTTCTGAGACTGACCCTCATCTGTTGTACTGATCAAAGGCTTTGCTGTTTTTTAAAGGATCAGCAAGAAACGCTGATGTTTTCAGTTATCAGACTGGTAGGACCATCGCATTGGACCAAAAATGCCCAAAATTATCTCAAGTGAATTATGAATTTATTTGAAATGTTCTTGTTGCCTCAACAATAAATAAGGGGGGAAGTTCTGAAAGAGACCTTTGATTTCAGTTGAACAGTAGTCTCCACAAATAGGTATTTATGTAAAAAAAAATAACTCAATGCAAAGTAAGTTTCGTTGAGGTGAAATTGGAGACAAAGCCCCAAATGATCTGGACTTAGATCATAGGTTACAGAGATAAGACATCTGGATTTCCGGTCAATTCTCTGAAGGTGTAACTAGGAGTTAATAAGGTTTGCTTTCCTGCTACAGAAGAGCATTTTTTACTCGGTGTCTGAAATCTAGGTTCCTTGGGGGATTAATAAGTGTTTTTCCATTAATTCAAAATAACCACCTTGGAACTACAAGGCAGCTTATGATAGTACTTTCTAGCTGTATGCAGTCATAACTGTAATAGCGTATTTTTGTGATTTTTATGTATAAATACATCCCTCTTAAGGACAGTTGCCTCAGCAAGCAAATGCAAACATTCATGTAAAGATTTTTTTAAGATGTTTACCACTTTGATAAGCCATATCTTAAGCAATATCTCAAAGGATTTTTTTTAAAGTAGTAATAACAAGGGCTTATATTTTATGTTTGTCTGGTCCACTAGGTCTCTTGCCATTGCATGTTTCATTTTAACAAGCAGCAAGCATATTCCGCTGCTTCCTTGATATGCATCTGCATTGCTGACATCTGGAAAGCAGCCATACGGGGTTCCACACGTAGTTTTTGGAAACACCATTTGCTAGTGGAACTCTCCAGAGCAGACACCTCTTTTGGCAGAACTTTATTGCCATCTATTTTTAGCTGAACCCTTGCACATCAGGTTACTGTGCGTGAGCAACAAGAGTGTGGCTTGTAGACAGGCGCTGCAAGAAGAAAGGAAGACTTCTCTGCGTGGCAGCTAAAGCACTTGGGGGTGAGTTATCGGCACGTACCTTCTGCAACCTTCCCCCGTCTCATTACTATAATGTCACAAGCTGTATTCAGAGTTGACAAAGAAACCGAGAGGAAGGTGAGACTTGTACTGTCCCTTCTGTTAGCCTCATGGTGCATGGGGGCATATGATGAATTTCAGAGGACAATGCTGGCCAGAATACTCCAGCTCTAAATTAGCAGACACAATGTACTCCACCAGCAGAGCACACATAGGAACAATACTTCCCATAACTGATGGGGGTGATGATTAGTAACTCTCTTTTTGGGTCTCCTGGCTGAGATGTGCAGCTTTCCAATAATTCTGAGAAGTGCAGTTGACTGGTGTTCTGCGCAAAGCTCGGAAAGACCTAGAGTTTCCCTACATGCTAGGGCAGAGGAGAGGTTAAAAAACTGTGTAGGTACCCTGCGAAATTCTGTAGTCTCTGTTTCTGTACAAAACTGCCTTTCTCAGAGGTTTGCGGAAGCAGCTTAGTTTTAGTGATGTTGATGCTCATCGTGCTTTTCTAAGTTATTGAACATTTTAATGTCAGATAAATGTACAAGTATATATGGTTTTACCATACCTAAATATCTATGGAATAAATTATATATATGGTTTTATCATACATAAATATTTATGGCATAAATTAAAGACTTCATGGGTCTCTTAGTAGGGTATGTTGTTAGCATATGCTCTGGAATTCATCCTACAGTTCCATGCATTGCTTGTATGATTGGTAGAGGACAGACTACCACAGAGCAGTATAGCAAGCATCTGATTCTTTTCTTAGCCTTTTCTGAAAGGAGATGTTGGATATAGGAATGGCATGGCACTCAAAAGGTTAAGTTGTATTTGAATGTTTGAAGTGCCATTTATGCAGAATGTATCATATGTTTACCACACAATTCTTTGAAGCTCCAAAACACATAAAGAACTTGCATGAAAAATCTCATTTTCTTTCATGAAGATGCTTGGACTTGTTTTGTAATTGTTTGGTGTTTTTTTTTTAATTATTTTTTAAGTAAGGCCTTTCCCCTCTGAATGTAGATTGCAAGGTTTTGCAAGTAGTTTACAAGCAATTAGTTTGCACAGTGTTTGGAGCCTCAAAATACTTTATAGATGAACAGTGGCTAGGAATGGCCAGCTTTAATGCCTTTCCCATACTTCATGTCAAAGGGTTAGAAATGGTCAGATCAGTTTTTTTAAACAAAATTGTAAAAATTGCAGTGCCTCTTTCCAGAAGCGAAAAAGCTTGCTAACGTTCAGCATCGGCTGTCTTAGGCTTCTTGTGGTGATGACTTTTTACTCGGGTACTTTTTGTCTGATTATTGCTTCTTGACATTACTAAACCAGAGTCATTCATTAAAAAAAATCTCAGGAAGAAGACCTCAGTCAAATGTCAGAATTTAAAGGTCATTACCACTGTTTCCCTTTGATACCAGACACGTAGCATGTGTATGATGTAGCAAGAAGCTTCTTTTGCACCTACTTTATTAGGTCCCAGTTATGATAATGTGGGTAGCTTGAGTAGATATGCTTAAGATCTGGTCTGGTATCCAGATACAGCTATAAACATTTAATCGTGCGCTATACCAGTCTTCCTATCTGTATTGATCACTTTTGGGTAACAGACCATTCTGAGAGCACTTGTGTTAGTGGAGAAGATATAAATGAATTATTTGTGTATTGTCATATGCCTTATTAAAGCAATTCTTTGTATTATGTTCCCATCTTACTATAGATAGTGCAAAATAATCATTTATCATGCAGTGTGGATAGTTGAAGTCATGACAGTCCTGTTAATAGTTTCTACTTTCATACTTGGTAATAGGTTATGTTTACATTAGAAAGATCATAGTTTTTCTTACATGAATTACCAAGTAGGTGAGTGTTATAATTGTTATTCAAAGCTTAGATGATTCATTATTGATAGAAAGTGATGTTTCTTCCTTAAATGAATGGGCTGTTTATTTGGAACGTTCAATGTTACAGTTGTCTTTCCAGCTATGATGATTTGGGGTTTGATTTCTTTTTTAGCAACTAAGGATCATTCTAGCAAAAAATACTGGTAATCCACCGCCAAACTTTGCAGGTTCCTGGCTTTGTACCAGCCCAACCTGCTCTGTAGACAATATTGGCTCTCTTTGAAGGGGGCAGATCAGCATGCTGCAGAAGGGTGAACTGTCATTAAAGGATTCAGCAAGTCTGAGAGACTTTTGTGCTGAATCTTTGCATTTGCATATTCATGTTCACATGAAAATTTTCTGTGAAAGTTTGTTTACAATTGTAATCAAAGTATTGTACGTTCATAATGTGTCCTACTGGACAGATGCAGTCTGCCTTCACTGAAATACATCAGCCACAGAGTCCAGCTGACAACTGGGCATTTTCAGTATCCAGCACCTAGGTTAGAGTGTGTCTTGGGCAGTGGGAGGGATTATAGTACCCCAGTGCATTGATGCTCACGTTCTTACAAGAAAAATTACTCCACTGTAGACTTGTTATGTCCCAGTTTAACATCCACATTTTATGTAAGTGTGTGTGGTTTTTTTGTTTGTTTTTGTAGAGGTGCTTTCTGTGCACTGCTGATGCTGAAAGTCGTGGAAGATAGGAAACTTGTGTATTCACATTTCCACAGCACCATAAAAGATTGTGGAAAATATGCACTTGCCAACATAACTAGTATTTCAAAATGATGCACGTATAATATATGGGCAAGGAAATATTTAAATGCTAGTAGGGGAAGTTAATCTTTTAGATTTCTTAGATATTGTCTTTGATGTTGTATGAATTCTGGAAATTTTTGTTCGTTTTTTTTTCCTCCTTGCTTGCTTATGTATTTTACAGGCTCTGATTTTCTGGCCACAATAGAGCAGACAGAATTACTTGATGTTGAGAACCTTGTTAATTTTATGGCCCATTTTCACATGGAGATCAGCTTTTATTTCCCCTTTCACTCTTTATTCTTGATTCAATTGTCAGTAAGGTTTACTGAGCAAAAACACTGGATGTATTATGGGAAGAAATCTAATCAATGCAGCACCAAGGGACGGTCCGTCAGAGTCCTCCCTAGTGGCGGTGAGCCAGACTAGAGGTTACTACGAGGTTACTCTGTCTGACTTTAACCGAAATACCCATCTACTTCTGAAAAGGCTGCCGGCAGCCTTGTACATGTGTAACAGAAGCCTCATTAATATAAGCTCCCGATACATATACACCTGTTATACTAGCCCCCAGCACAGAGCCTGTGTTTCCTATTTTAAACACTTTGCATGTCTGTCTACATTCCCTTCTGTCTGCAGTTGCTCTAGTGTGGTACTGCAGAGCAACTCGTATGCAGTACCTCCAGGGAATGTAGAAGGCTAAATAAAGTTGTGGCAGATGTCAGTGGACTTGTCCAAATGCTGTTTTTCAGGATAGTTTGAAAGATTCATTTACTAATCCAGACTTGTGATACAGAAGTCACCTCATTAGTAGCTTCTTTAAGTGTGCATTTCTTTAACGCCTGCTCCTTTTTCAGGTGTTGATGCAGAGAATTGCATCGACATATTTCTGGGAAGTCTTTCTTTGGCAAAACTCTGCTTCTCATCTTCCTCCCAAACCCCAGCCCTCCTGTTTGTGTATAGAGTATAACTCCGCTTAGAGCAGAATTATTTGAAAGGTACAGCACTTCCTTAGGGCTTTTACCTGTTTTCGCTCTGAGTTCTAATAAATGATTTGACAGCAAAATAACTCTAAGATAAACTTTTCCCCTTTTATGAAATATTTCTTCAACACATTCCAGAATATGGGTTTACCTCAGAAGTTACATATCTTCTTTGTTCAAAACAAAAAAAAGGATCAAAAGCAGTACAAGGTACAACTGCTGATTCAGCACAGGAACACAACCTTAGCATACCCACTGAGCCCAGGTACTTTCTGGCTACCTAGCTTGATTTTCCTGACCAAAGTGTTGGGAATCATCTGTATCAGTACTTTTTCTAGGCCCTTGCTGTACTTCCCATAAAAGAAGAGTAAGTTTGCTTCGCATAGCTCTCAAGCCAAGTATGTTGTTCGCCCAGCAGGTCCAAAGGTGCTCAAAGCGGTGATGTTCTGAGGGTCTCACCCAGAAGCCAGCAATGCACTGTTAGTGCACGCAGGTCGGTCCCGGGGGACACCCTTCTGGTACTTGTGTGGCCTCTCTTTCATCATGCATGGAGCGACATTTCTGTAAGCAGGCACATCTGCTGTGGCATTCACAGTTTTCATAATTGTTTTCACAATGTACAGTTGATAACGTCTGTGTTTTATTTTTGTTTCCAAAGCCTTTTCCATGGAAATTTTCAGTAAGGTATGAATCCTAGCAGTAGATATTGATGGGAGTTCTACTGTGCTGCAGTGAATCAGAGAGACATTGGAGGAACTGAATTAGCTGTACTTCAGTTTCGGCACTTTTCCATCTGCAGTGATGTTCTTCCTGCGTGTGCTATGTTGCAGCATTTGATTGTGAATTATTATAGCCTGAGAAGTATGTGGCAATATGTGTATGCATGTATGTTAAACAAAACTTTGAGAAACACAGTCTCCTCAGTTAAAAATCCTAAAAACTTTACAATTAACAGTCTGGACCAGACCAAGGGTCTGTCCAGCCTACTGTCTTGTTTCCAAAAGTGATTAGTAAGCTGTAGTTACAGAAGAAATACGAGAGGTAGATATATGGAATAAATAGCCAGAAGTGCTGTGTTTATTCAAGTTAGTGACACTGCATGTAGAAAATCACCCTGGACTATAGTTGCCATAGGCTAGAGCATTCTTATGCTAAAACCTGCAGTTTGGGTGAATGGAGTCACAGTAACATATTTTAGCATACGGGACTGCACAGTGCATCCTGTCAAACACCAGGCAAGTCTGGGGTTAAGTCCACGTATTCCAGCCATTTGCAAGTGACCTAATTGTATGAGCGTTCATCTGCGACAATAGTAAATACAAGATTGTTCATGTACAATCAATAACTAACTCATAATTATTTTTAGTAAACCTGCTTCTTTACCTAATGGTTTTGATTTGCCTTGATTGTTTCCATATTACTTCAGCCTAAACCCCATTCTTTTACTCTTTGCGGGTGTTTTGAGGACTTTGACTGTGGAGGCAATTTTCTATTGTTGGTTGAAGTGGCATCATGTCACAAAAATTTGCATTTTGCATAGAAGTAAAGTTGCGCAGTCCGACTGTGGAGCTTGTGAGCATAGGAAATAGCTGTAGACGCAACACCGAAGATGTCTTTTGGCAAGTATGAAATTATTCCAAAAAAGATTCGTAGCCAACACTCTCCTAAAACGGGATTAGTGGTGCTACTTCACAGAGACCCTACTTCAGCCTTATCCATTGCGTTTTAGCAGGGTTCACCTCTGAGGTGTCAATCGTGTAACTGCATTTGACCACGAATGCTATTTTATGCTTTTCATATGTTCTCTTACTTGCAAGATTATCCTGAACAGTTGAAGCAGAAACGAGTTACAGTTTTCCAAGATGTATTTAGTAGATAGTCACTTCTTTTCTTGAATAAAGTTCCATAAAAGTAAAAAATAAAAGTATCAGACCTACCAAGCTAGCACTGAGGGCACTAGATTTTTTAAGGACCATTTAGAGCTTAAATCAGATTCCTGTACCAAGATCGCAAGTGTTAGTTAACCATTTTAAAGCAAGGAAACTATAGTCTGATCGTGATGGCAGAAACTCTGTTTCTGTGATGGGCAGTCCAGGCCTGTACTTCAGTTGTGGTTAGGTTGCTTTTTAACAGTATGTCTCAGTGAACAAATGCTTCAGTCCACATGCAACAAAAACGAGCATTTGATTCTTTTACATGAATGCTGTTAGTTGGGTAAGTTCCGGAAAATTTTTTTTAGTATTCTTAGTAGCAATTAGTTGGAGCAACTCTTTCTGTGAAAAGACAATCAAGAAGGAAGTGACTTTTTGAAAGTTTCGTGTGATATATTGGATTATTGAAACCTACTTGCCATAAGCTATGTTAGTATTGCGAGCATGTTTCTGAAAGGAAACCTTTCCCTAAAGAGAACCACGAAGAGCAAGTGGTTTTCATTCTGTGTAGGCATTTGCTGCTAGTTTCAGATCTCGTATTTTCCAGTTAAGAAAAGCAAATATTTTCAGCCCATGAATCAGGTAGCATACACAGGGATCTTTGAATATCGGAGGGGAAAAATGTTAACACTCCTCAAGAAAGATTAGTCAGCAATCTGAGCAGTACAGGGAAGCAGAGGAGAGGAGGGGAACCTGTAAAAGTTGTGAAAATCAGCATAATAGTCCAGTTAAGGCTCACTGTAAACTACAGCTTACTAAGGTTTTGCTGCATGGAGGAAATAATATATGTAGAAGTGGGGCAATGCAGTTCCACTTTCTGGAAGTCAGCTCCACATTACTGCTTAAGGTAATGTAGATTCAAACCTCCTGTTCTTCGTGACAAGACCTCAAAAAAATACTCATGCTACTGGTCAAGTGTAAAAAAACCCAGCAGTGGGATTCCAGTCAGTCAAGTTGTTTGGGTTTTTTTTTTAATCAATTAGAAGGATAATTTCTCTGTTCTTTCCATAAAGTAGACATCTTGCATTGCTGTACAGTGAACTGTGCCTTTTCCATTTTAGTGGACGTTACGTGTCAGTTATACAATGTTTGGCATTTTGCATTGCACTACTGTCATTATGTGTAAGAATTACATTTTAAAAATCATGAGTTGAAACAGCAAACCTGTTGTACTGAAACCTGCCATGGTAAAAGGGTGGCTTATGGCCTTCAGAAATACATACTCAGGTTAAGCTGACACAGGTACATTGCTTTCCACTGTTGGCCGTTAATCCTTGGGGCTGTCTTTAGTACCCTTTCAAGTTGCATTGGATGAGCGAGGAGCCACCACTCTGTGACTTTGGCTAAACGTAGGTGGAGACTTGCTTAACTACGTCAGTGTGTCGATATTAAGTACAAAGGACAATTTTACTCTCTCTTCTAGAGGTGATGCATTATCTTTAGTTCTCTGGCTCTATCACTTTGCTGTCTCAAATACTGTAACACTCCTGCTATTTGCCTTCTCTTTTTGCTTTTACTCACTGTGTTAAAATACAGTTCTTGCTGAAGAAGGTCATATTTGTTGCTTGGGGAACAATATATCTGATGTTCAGTAATGTCCCAATTCAGAACAATACATAACCACATCTTTAATTTGAATTCCATATTTAAGTAAGTCCTTGAGGCCCTTGGAGCATGGGCATTGTGCATTTTAGAAAACGGATGCAAGTTTAATGTGTTTCTTGTTGTACATTCTCACGTTTCAACAGAAATATATGTGGCAACTGCTGCTCTTCTGTGATAAATCTGAGCGAGCGTTTTCTTATTAATTTTCTGGAGAAGGAATTTATAAACCCAGCCATGAAAATACTGACATGACTGAGTAAAGTTCCTCATGTCTAAACATCTGCAGGGTTGTAGCCTACTGTAATAATGGAATAGTCTACAAGCCCTGTCTATAAAATCTCAGTATGGCACTGTATCAACACATTCTCTATGCAGCTTCAAGGCAGTCAACTTTGAAGAGTTTCTTTATCTGTAGCATTTCTATCCCATCTCGTGTCTGGACTTTTTTCTGTGGGTTCCCATTGGCCATATGTCCGACTGAGGCTAAAGATTATTTTCATGTACATTTTTGTACAGTACCTATATTCTGTTTTTAGGAAAAATACACACGTGCATTTTTCTTCTTTATTAATAAACTTAGTGACAATTTAAAATAAATTCTCTTAGCTGTCTAGAATGATACACAGATGTACTGGCACATTTCAGAGTAAGTTACATAGAGAACAAATTATTATGTCACCAAAAGGGCAGAAGAAGAGGAGCTGGTCTCTGACCACTAAAGCAAAATAAAGCAATTCTAAGATGGTGGCTTTGAGAAAAAGAACCCAGACTATTCTAGTACTTAAGGTGAACTATGAAAGCAGCAATAAAAGAGAGAAAAATCTGACCAAAGGAAAAATGTGGGAAAAGTATAAAGGTATACTGTGGAGTGAAAAAGCAATGCTGAAACAGGTGGGAAAAATTAGAAAATCATTTTGGGACACAAAGTGAAAGAAGAGAAGGAAAAAAAGCTTATAAAAGTCATAACATTAACATGATTGATATCATCAAAGAAAGAGAGGGATGGAATGAGGAATGAATAGGCATTGGTATGAAGACCTGTCTGATATCCAAGCATGGGAATACCAGTCTGGAGTCTTTAGCTCTCCTTGTATATTGTGTGGGGAACTCTGATGCTCTACTGGATTTCATTCCAAGGCCAGGAATCTCACAATGGGTAACTGAAGCCTGATTTTAGGATGTTTAAGTGTTTATAGGACTTTGCTCTTAGACTTGGCAGTGAGGAGAATATTCATTTGCATTTAGATTTCATGTAGGTGCATGTATAGGTAATTGTTATTCCTAAGCTGCTGCTATGGAGAGAGAAAAAGAGAGAGGCCCCTAAGGTGTTGGTTCAGGGTACCTATGTTAGGTATGTACTGCCTACTCCTCTCTGAAGGACGTGTACCTCCTGACACTATGTATGATTCTATCATCTTAATTTAGACAGTTAAAGTGAGCTATATCCTCTCTCTGTCTCTGTCTTCCTATTCTATAAAAGAAGGCAATAATTTTTCTACTTTGAGGTTGTGAGTGTAGCATTCAATGGGAGTTGTGACGCACTTGCACATTATGGTGGTCACAGATTGAGAAATGCCAGAATGGGAGGTGTCCTTTGTTGGAGGAAAACAGTATTCCAAGGAGATTTGATGGGCTGTTGCATATATAGAAATTTTAAGGACGTTATGGAGAAAAGTAACCTTTCGTCAGAAAACAGCAGCAGAATTAGTTGAAGAAAGCTAGAAGCAATAAGAAGTGAATAGATTTAGCATGCAGTCTGAGGAATAGGCAGCGAACAGTCATCGTGTCACTTCTTTGGAATGACCCAGAACAATTTATCTCGAGTGCTGTTTCACATTCCCCACAGTTCTATCATTATCACAGTACAAGAAACCAAAAATTTTTATTTTACCATACCCTATTTATTTGTGTGTGTAATTAGTGGTTTCTATATTTGACTGTGATTACAAAGCATATGCAAAGATATTACTGACGCAAATGCATTATCAAAAATGTTAGTATCACTGGCTACTGAGACTAAACTGCTGAATACTACTTTTTGAGAATAATTTATACCTGATGTATTGATGTCCATGCTTAGTTGATTAGTCTGAGCACAGTTAATCTTTCTACTACTGATCGGTATAGTAATTTTAAAGGAATGAAGGAGTAAAGGTTGAAATATTCTGATCTGGTAACTTTTCCTTAAAATTGCATGGCTGTGAAAGTAGAGGAGGCTTTTTTACATGAAGATTTCAAGGTTTATGGCAGCTAAATCAAGTAGTCTCAGAAATCTTAAGTCGCAGTGCTTCCCTGAGGGTAGAGTCATCCCTCCGCAGAGTGCCATTTGTGCCCCACTTACCCTCCATTAAGGCTTTCAAAATAAGTTTGAGCTTCTCTTTGGAGAAGAGAAGGCTGAGGGGTGACCTCATCAGTGTTTATAAATATGTTAAGGGTGAGTGTCAGGAAGATGGAGCCAGGCTCTTCTCGGTGTCATTAAGCAACAGGACAAGGGGCAACGGGTCCAAGCTGGAACATAGGAGGTTCCGTGTTACTATAAGGAAAAACTTTTTTACTGTGAGAGTGACAGAGCCCTGGCACAGGCTGCCCAGAGAGGTTGTGGAGTTTCCCTCTCTGGAGACATTCAAAACCTGACTGGACACGTTCCTGTGTAATGTGCTCTAGGTGGTCCTGCCTTGGCAGAGGGGTTGGACTAGATGATCTTTCGAGATCCCTTCCAACCTCTACGATTCTGTGATTCTGTAACTGGAATACCTCAGAAAAGACTTTGGAAAGCCTGCATTTAGTATGTCTATGTCTGTTTCTCACTTTTCCCCCTCATAAGGATAACATATAAATTATTTTTTTTCTTCTTTCTTTTTTGAAACAGAAAGAATGGCTTACTGGGGAGCCAAGTCAGAAGGTGAAAGAAGTGAAGATTGGCCATCTATGCAGAGGAAATGAGAAGGTATGCATAGCAATCACACTGGAGATTCATTTCTTGCTGGTGCTTAGGTCTTCATGGTAGATTACTTCTGGCAATAAAGTTTAAAAATAGTCCTCAGAAACTCAGAAAAAGATGTTTTGAGAAGAATTTTTTTCTTCTGTTTGATTGCCAGAGTAAGCAAAGTAAGTATTTATATCTTTATAAATATCTTTAAGATACACCTTTAAACTCATTACTATGTTGAATTGTAGCTGTATTTCTACAGGTAAATGGCAGTCACATTCATGAATTGTTTTTTGGGCAGAGGCCAGTAAAAACAGCACTTCTTCCAAGACCAAACTGAAATCCCTCCAGACATTATCAGTGGTCATTTTTGAGACTTTAAAATAATTGTTTCATGGATTCATTTAAATCACTGTGCACTCAGTGAGGTTGTACCGTTTTCTCTTTTCTTTGCCATCTATAACCATTACAAGGAGATGTGCTAGTACCTGTTTTGCACTGCATTTAAAGAATATGTTCTTTTATAGTTGTCATCCTGTAGATTTGTAACAAAAAATTAACACTGCTGACAACTCACATCTCTCAAATATTTTCAGTAACGTGAATGTATAATATTTATACAGTGACTGCTAAGAGACTGGCACAAGGCTATACGACACTGAAGTTCTGAGGTTAAATGTTACTTCAGTGATGCATAAAATTTGTATTGACCATCTGCCCAGCATTGAATTGAACCCATTAATGACTAAGCCTCATGGTATCACTGTGAGATAGGGAGTTATGATCTCCATTTAACAAGTGATAAAACTGAGCCCCAGAGGGCTCCTGTAATCATTGCAAGTCATACAGGAAGTATATAATAGAACCAGCAGTGAAAGGCAGCTCACCTGACCTGCCATCCTTCCTATTTGAATGTCCCTGCGTTTGGTCTCCTTTTCACCATGTTCTGTCATGTGTGGAATGTGTGCATCAACAGCTATACATTCTTTATGCACAGTTTTAACCATCAAATTCTCTTGCAAAGTAACGTAAAACGCACAGTTAATGTGAACCATGAATCATGCTCGTCCATAAAGGACAAGACGAGACACAATGCAAAAAGGCCAGCACAAACAGCACCAGATGGCCTTCGTAAATTGAGCAAGTTAGCACAAAATGCCAAAAGGGAGATCTGTTATTGTGACCTCTCTTTCTATTTTTTTGCATAATGTTGAGAGGAAGACTATGCAGATCTTTCTGTAGGACGGAGAGGAACTGCTGGTATAGGACGATTAAAGCTTTCCCTTTTGTAATCTTGCTGAACGTCTCTTTGATTTCCTTTAGTAAATGTCAGGTCACATGTTGGCTGCTTGCATTCTAAGACTGAAGTAGAAATCATCTTTTCAAGTGACAGAAACTGTCATTTTTCCTTGCAAAATATTTTTCTAACTATATCTTATGTAACTGTTACAGTTGTTGACATTTTCCTTAAAAGCCCTGTTCGTTTGACACTCAAAATTCAGTATAAAGCTATAGGCTGGGGTAAAGAATTCTTTTGCCTTTGCTTGTATCTGTTTCCTTTACCATGAGTTGAAGAAAGGAATATGCATTTCTGAGTCATGCTGTAGAAAGGTGTTTTATTTTTAATATGATTAGAATTTTAAAAGAAGGGGAAGGATAAACCTTAGCCTAGGTGAATTCAAGAGTTAATACACTTCAGTTATAGAAAATGGCTATTAAATTTTGATGGGATGCTATCACTGATACTTCAAATAAAATGTTGATGTGGGGAGTATGGATAATGAATTGAATGCTAGAGAAGGGCTGTTGATTCTTACAGAAAATGTATAAAAAATATATATCATCCTCAACCAAAGACATTCATGTGGATATATCTACAGGAAAAAATCAGAGTATAGGCTTCATATGTCTGTCTTGGGTTGTGTCTACAAGATTGCAGCCCTATATAGCTGTGTCTTGGCATAGATAAAGACTGAAAGTACTTGTCCACACCTTGTGTTTTACTGGGCCTGATTCCTGCCCAGCTTAAGGGTGATACTCTAGCATTAAGAATGTGCTTTGCCTCTACTCTTACATGTCTGCAGAAAACTATTTATACATCTTCCTGATGGGTCTTTTAAAACAAAACTTATCAAATGTAACAATTTCTTAGAAAAAATGGTTGCAGAATGCGGAGTCAATCGGTGTGAAATTCCTGTTGGCAAGGCCTTTGATTTGCAGCTTCTGCTGGCCTCTGCTTATGCTGAGGAATGAGAGAGAGAACTTTTGCAGGTATTTCAGGGCATTACCTGTGCCAATCTCACCCTAATGAGAAGTGAATTAAAACATTTCCAGATTGTTCTGAGAAAATAAGTTCAGGAAACACAGTGTTCCCTCTGAGAGAATGCTGCAAGGGTGATCTAGAATCCCAGGAGTTTGGTCTTGAGAGTGGGTCCATTAATCCTAACGCAGCCAAGTCCTAATGTTTTAGTTACATTTTAAGGAAGCTAGAGACCTTTATGGTAGGTGCAGGGTATTTTAAAACACCTTTAGGATTTTGAAGATATATTAAGGTGTCCGTATTGACATAGTCTTAATCTCTCAAAACCAGGATCTGAATTGTTTGCTTAAGTATCCTGTTGCTGTCAAAGAACGTGCCTGAGTTTAGGAAGGGAAGTCAGATCTTTGTCTAAATATCTCTTCTTTATAACGAGATACTGTGTTATAATAACCTGCACAGCGAACAGTTGAACTCAACATGGACACGTGTTAGAGGGGGCCCTTGTCTTGGTTAAAGAAAGGAGTGAAAAGCGCTCTCCTCATTCCTGTGAGTGGCCTGAAGGCCAGACTCTCCGTAAAGTTTAGAGCAACCTACACTGGCATCTGTGGCATTTCATGATCATGCGTTTGGGGATTGTAGAATCGCAGTTCCCTTTTTGTGAAAGCCAGAAGTAGGAGATGGGTCCCCACGAAACAGACTTCCAGTATCAGTCTACATACCTACATGATCTTAGCACTGGAGATTCTCAAAGCTGGTTCATGGACATTACAAATGTGTTCTCCTCAGCTCATAGAGGTAGGAACATAATATTTTGCAGGTGTGGAAGCAAAGCCCAGATGTGAATACTTTTAAGATGTATAGCCTCAAGAGTTGAGGCTGGATATTTGAAAGCATTCAGCATGGGTCAGCTCATCTTGTAACATTTTCAAGGAGACCAACAGCCGGGTTGCAGTTTGCCTTTGAAAGTCTAATTGTTTTAGCATCTAAAGAAGCCAGGAGAACTGAACTTATTTTTCTGAAAACTTGACCCAAGTATTTGCCCAAGATCATGCAGGAAATACATGGTCCAGTTGTAAAATGAATCTTGCGCTCTCAAATTTCTGCATACCCAAAGGACCTTCCTCCCTCCCACCTTACTCTTTTCTCTGTTCCAAAGACTTCTTTTGCTGAGTTTTTGGAAGACAATACAGCTCTCCTGTGAACTGTTCTCATTAAGTCTTTCTTTCTCTTGCTGCAAACTGTAATAGAGGGGGACTCCCAACAGTACTCTCAGAAAGTCCCATAGTGCACATTAGACAATACTGGGTCCTGAACCCTAAAGTCTCCAAAGGCTTACTGGATGATCTCCTTTTAAGACCTCTGTTGGTACCAGTTATCTCAAATTACAAACCATTGGCAGGTCTCAGAAATCTGCAAGAGCCGGTCTCCCCAGTTGTTATATATCCCAGGAGATCTGCAAAGAAAAGGAGGATGATTAAAGTTTATGGATTGAGCAAGAAGTCGTCACAGGGCATATTTCCCAGTGTTCTTTTTATGTTTTTTTTTAAAGGAAAAATATTTTTCACTGACAGGCTTTTCTAAAGATTGAATACACTGTGATTTCTGTCTTTGCAAGAAGGCTTAGAGGAACACACTTCTATTTTCTGCTGGAATACTGCAGTCTTTAGCACTCTCAATATTAACATCACTGGAACCAGGGTTCCCTGCTGATATCACTAAAATGAACTTTAATCAATCTTGAAAAAAGACTTTAATAACCTGAATTATGGCCCCCAGTGCTAGATCTTTGATGGGAAAGTGAGCCTAGCAGTATTGATTTTCTCATGCTCAGCATTTCTTCTGATATTTTTGCCACTTGTTAGCAATGTGTATTTTAATAAGACCTCAGTTTATTAAGTGCCTTTTCCCAGCAATCTTCCCATGTTAAAGTGAAAAGTTTTTACACATATATTTTTCTTCATTTCGAAGAAAATGCATTTTTTTGAGGAAGATTCTGGATTCCAAAACTAATCTAAAAATGGAAACTTCCTTCCCTCTCTTACTATGACACAGCTCTTGTCAGTCCCACCAGATGGGGAAGATGAACCAGAAAGTAGCGTGGATAGTCAACCAATTTTATTCTTTCCTTTTCTTCTGTGAGGAGGTCCATACTTTCGGTATTTGTGTTCTAACAGTGTAAATCACAGCAAAGTCCACAGGTGGCATATTGTATGTGGTCTGCAGCCTTCTGACCTCTGTCCGAAAGGTGACCTTGTGGTTTGATAGGTTGGCTCTCCATGAGTAAGTTTTTACTGAGCAGACCACTAATGCTTCTCCACAGCACTATTGCTGTACCTTTATAGGGAGCACTAAATGATGTGGTATGTACCACAGAGACCACTGTCCAGAGGAAAGTGCTGTCGAAGAGTGAGAGGGGGTTAACCACAAAATATTTACCATTTTAGTGTGCACTGAAAAAAAACAAACAACCAAACCATAGCTGAAAACAGGATTTTCCTTTACTGCTCTTTGTGCATTGTGGTTTTACATTGGCTGCAGAAAAGGTTCTGTACAGTGTTGATTCTCCAAAGCAGATGGCAAACAATGATTAACCAGTTCCTTCCAACTGCTCGCTAATGAGCAGAAACCAAGTTGAACCAGTTATTCATATTGAATTAAGCTTTAAAAAAAATCACGTAGTTATGAGCATAAATGTTCTCCTCTAAATCTAAACTTTCCCAGAACAGTGCACTTGTGGCTGGATGTCTTCAAGCTTATTTCTAGTGGCAGAGGATATGAAAAAGTAAACGATAGTAGAATATGATTATAGTTCATAATGTAATTTAAAATTATTCCATTATAAGTGAAATACTGATACAAAAGGGCAGGACCTCTGAACTACATGCATTTACAGGCCTGTCCTACACAAAAGTGTCATGTATGCTGCTGTTGAGACTTACTGTCTTGTCTAAAGCTTCTTTAAGATTTGACTGGAAGCACTGCTGTAGCAGTAGTAGCAAGGATTTTAGATCTGTGGCATTAAGAACCAATGGGAAGCACATCTGCTGTACGTTCAAGTTTCTAAGCTGTTTTACTCATGGCAGTTCATGGCCAAGTGAGGCCTAGCACAGATGAGCTTTCAGATTATTTGTTTTTAAAAAAAAAAAAGGTTTTAATTTTGATAGTTTGAGAAAAGTCGTATATGCCGCAATCAGTGAGACTATAATGAAACAGGCTGGGGGTCAGTTCTGTAGGAAGCAGCTCTGTAGAAAAGGATCTGAGGGTCCTGGTGCACAAGTTGAAGTCAGCCAGCTATATACCCTTCCAGCAAAGAGTCAACTGCATCCAGGGCTGCATTAGCAGAACTACAGCCAGCAGCTCTGCAGAAGCGATCCTTCCCTTTTTATAGCACTTGTGAGACTGCATTTAGAGCATTGTGTCCAGTTGTGAGCACAAGAAAGATATCACCATACCGCATGTATAGTGGAGGACCACCAGTCTAATCAGGGCTGAGGCACATGGTAAGCAGGGAGAAGCAGAGAGCGCTGAGTCTGTCCAGGCTGGAAAAAGAAAGGCAAAGGGGATATCTTATTGCTGACTACAACTACCTGATTGTAGGGAGAGGAGAAGATGCAGCCTAACTCTTCTTGGAGGTGCACAGCAATAGAAGGAGGGCCAACAGCTACAAATTGGAACATGAAGAGTTCCATGAAGGAATGGTCAAACACTGGGACAGGTGTTCAGAGAAGTTGTGGGTTCTCTGTCCTTGGAGGTATCCAAGACTCAACTGGACATGTACCTGAGCAACCTGATCTAATTAGACCTGCTTTGAGCAGGAGATTGGGCAAGATGCTTCCAGAGGTCCCTTCCAACACAAGTTGTTCTGTGGTTCTTTGATTCTATCATGACAAGGACTTAAACAAGAACAATATTGCAGATTTGGACCACTGGAAGATTAAAAATGAACAACTTGTTGAAAATCAGAGTGGAATTAATAATATTGTACATCTGAAGCATTCACCTTCTGCCATCAAAAGAGTCAGGGGTTTATGTAATGAATAGATACCTTAACATTTCTTCTGTATGGTTCTGCCTAAAGTGAAATCACAGCTTCAGTGAAGTCAGATGACAAACTTCTCATTGACTTCACGAGGCTGTGAAGTCTGTCAGCATAAATGGAGATCACAGGAGGGTTCTTTAAAATCAAATGATGGTTTTAATGTGGGAAGAACTTCAGAGAATAGTTTTCAGTTTTTCTGAAAGTATATTTCACAACCACCCGATTCTTTTAGCATATACGGATAAAGTTGTGCTAGTTTTGGAAGCAAAAAGCCCCCAGTATTTCTCTCTCAGTGTACCTGTGTTTCTGTAAGCACAAGTATTTAATTGAGTTGCTCAAAAAAAGGAGGAAAAAATGGAGAGAAGAAAAGCTTCCTTCCTGTGATCCCCGAGTTAGAAAGTATTTCAAAGCTTTGGAAACTGTTGGCCAGCTCTGACATTTCAAAAGCACATCTTATAAAGAAAGACTATGTAAAACATCCGAACTTTATCATATGAGCTTAACTACACCCTGAAAATGCTTGCTTTTTGCAACCATGATAAAATATATAAAATGCAGTATAAACATGTAGTACAGTATTAGGGCATATGTTCCTTCACTGCATTTCTGAAAAGAGGGAAGGGTTTTTAACATTGCTTAGGCTGGCTTTATGAAATGGTACGTGTCAGCAGAGTGTAGCCCTGTTGCTGTTATGTTTACATGATAAAAAACTGTTCAGGGTATGTTTCTTCCTCTTATCTAACCTGCCTGTTCTAGTTTATAATGTTGCATATACTACTGATTACAATATTTTTCATTGTGTGGGTTGTGTGTGAGTATAGATAATGATAAATTCGTACTGCAATCTACTTGGCCTGTAAAAAAATTTATGCTACTCTGAGGAAAAGTTACCGTTATTAAAGAACCACTTTGGAAACCAAAGTGCCTGTTTCAACAGCCCAGCTTTGATCCTTTAATGCAGTCAGTGTTTTGGATGAGTCCAAGTGTACGTATAATTGTGTAATTTAGAATGGTCCAGGAATATTTAGGAACAAAAATACCTCCAACGTAGAGGTTAATTTCTTGTGAATAACAGCTACAGAACAAGTTGGTAATTTTCAACCTTAACTTTCATCATATACCCTTCCATAAGAACAGTCTGGATCTAAGGAGTGTCTGTCAGAACATTATTGCCAAGTCCAGCATTTAGCATTTGTTGTGCATTTATAGTAATATTAATAGTATATTTTTGTTTCTTTTCCCTCATACATTTCAGCCTTCGGAGCTTGTTTTCTTTGCAACGTTTTCCCTGTAGTCACGAGGGATTTCTACATACTTGTGAAGAATCTGACATAATACATTAGTCCAGTAGCTGGAGCATTAAAAGGCAAGAAACATACGACTTGCGATTCTGAGAACCAGTAATACCACTTTTAGGATTTAGGAAGATTTTTTTTTTAATGGAACATTTGTATGCTTGTATGTGAATCCATTAGATGACATACACCGTGGTTAGCAACAGCTTTTGTGTATCATGGCTCAGGTTCCCATACACTCCTGACAGTATGTATATTCATGAGATTCATGACATTTTCCTGCATCTGCTCTTATAACAGATTTCGTTTCAAAGCAGCACTTCATTGATGTAGTACACTGACACATTTTACGTATAATTGCTTTTCATCTGGTTGCATGATTATTTTGTGACACCTAGTGGATAAATTGATAGTAGTGCCGACTTGAATTTCCTGGGTTTCTTTAGATTCTGTTGATAGACATTCTGGCCTGGAAACTCAATTCACATTATGAACACATAGGCTTTCTCGCTTTCTTGCTTTCTCTGCTTTTTTTTTTTCTCTTTAACTGTACTTGTAGAATAACTTACTCATACAGGTGAACAAATAGCCAACACCAGTCTTGAAGAAATTCCAAGAGTCCCAAAATAATACAAGGTAGTAAAGGTTTGAAGATTTTGTGATATTGTCAGGATCCCTACATATGCAGTGTGTGATGTTCACACATCAACTTTTGCTACTGTATCAGCTTTTCTGTGGTGTGCTTCAAACATGCAGTTCCCTTAGGGATTGAGTATACATTACATAAAGTTATGAAAGGATACAAAGAAGTACTTATACCTTAGTATCCTATGAGGACTCTTAGCAATATCTGTTCCTATACTGTTGCTAGAGAATGAAATCTGATAAATAATTAAAATATTATTCTATACACACAAGAATGTTTTCAGAATATTTACAACAAGAAACAGAGCCTAGAAATGCCTTAAATGCATGACCTACTTTCACAACTAAGATATATCTTGTGAAGTATATCTTAATTTCCATGTTATGGCTTCTGTGCCTCAAGCTTATTTGCAAGTCATTTCTCCTACAGGGAAATGTTGAAATACTGTCCAGTATGTTTCCTCTAAATGCTGGCAGATAGAAAAGTAGGTATTTTTATGAGACTCTCATTTTTTATGTTGATAAGCAGAGAGAAATTAATTATTTCAGTCGCACCGTCTGCTTGCTGTATCGCTGGGTTGATACTATTAGTGCGCACATTTCTGTCTTCAGAGAAGGTATAATATGCTCCTTGCCCGACAGATTTTAAATTCTGAGATCATCTGGCATCCCAGAGCAGGCGCAGAACAATAGCTTACGTGATAGCTAGGATAAGATTCCAGTAGTTTTTAAACAGGAGCTTAAAGGAACTGTAAGGCACATGAATTTGGAGATAAGAGGTTATGTATTTTTCATACGTTGGGAACTGGAATGGAGTTTTGCAGGGGACTTGAAGAAATTGATTTTAAAGACCATCTTCAAGATTTTAGGTTTCAACTTGTCACTCTTCAGAGAAAATGTGTTGCATATTTCCACTCCCAAGAGGTTTCAAAATCAGAAAATGTAGTACTAAACTGTGTCTTTAATACCAACTGACGAGGCGTTCTTTTCCTGTGCTCTTCCTAGTTACTCATCCTAACAGTTCTCTTGTGGCTCTCATTTATGTAAATCTAGGGCCTGTAGCAACAGCGTCATGAATAATGGACACACAGAATCTAACACACCGTCGAGCTCTGGCAAAGATCCACTCGCTCTCTGCCACCTGAAGCCCTGTTTTAAGTCCATTAATGAATGTTTAGCCAGTGAAAGCTTTAGTCTCAGGTAAAAAGACTTACACCAGAGTAAATCTACAGAGAGCCCCGATCACCTGAGAAAACGAAAGGTTGTATAGAGGGAGCCAAAACAGGCAGCGCAGTGTGTCTGCCCACCCAAGCTCCTCGCCTGTGGAGGAGTGCTCCCTGTGCCAGCAAGCACCACGTCGGTGTCACCCCCGGCACTCCAAAAGCCTCCGCCTCCCATCCCCCCCACAGCATGCAGGTTCAGATGGTCAAATCGGGCCCTTGAGGTGAAAATGGCAGGTTTTGGTGATTGCCCCCTTGATTTTTTAAGACTTTTGTTGTGTAAACCTGGTTTGGGTCCTGGACTGGGCTTTGCATTGGATGGCTAATGAGGCTGGTAACCTCATTAGCTCAGGCAGCGAGTGTGTGCATAAGCCTTCTTTTCGATGTCTTTGTTGTGCCCGCAGTGTGGAGTACTCCGAATGGAAAATAACTGATCAGAGCAGGGGCAAAGTAGTCATGCAAAAGCACATCTGTATATTTTTTTCATCTCGTATCATAACACAACCTGAGACAATATCAAAGGGCGGTAGCAAAGCTGTTACTGCGCACAGAGCTCATCTGCTGGTAACCAAAGAAAAACATAACAAAAAGGAAAAAGGGATCTCAGTAATTAGCAGTGTTGTTAGCAGCAAATTCATGGAGGTGCCTGGGAGTTAGAGGCGTGCAAGAGGCAGGGCCCAGCTCAGGCTCCAGAAGGAGGGCAGAGGAAGGGGAGGCAAGGTGGGACACGGACTGGAGAGGCGTTGCAGCTCCAGAGGCAGGCACGCCACCCCTGCCACGTTTAGCGGAGGCCTTTGCTGCGGGCAACAAGCCCAGTGGCTTGAGCCAAAGCACAGTCCAAACCTCAGAACATCGTTCTGAAATGGAAATGAATTTTAAGCCCTTAACAATATTTTAAAACAAACATCCCACATAGGTTGGTGATTTTATGCCAGCTTTTCCTATAATGCTATGAACAATTTGGAATGCTATGGGTCTAAAGCGATCATGACAAATGTAGCAGTTTGTAAACGATGGATTTTACTTGTCTGCTGTAATACAAAGCGTCATTAGCACTTGAGTAACTTTATCCTGTTTGTGATGAAGGCAAATGTAAGTGTGCATTGATGTAAATATAGAATTTTAGGCTAAATCCATGTAACGCTGGGTTTTTTAGACCCTTGGTCTCACCCTGGGTCCTAGACTACTATTTTCCTCACTTCTTCTTGTCAGCTGCTTGGTCTCACTAAAGGCTAAAATTTAAAATTGAAGCCTTATGGGGCAAAGGGTGGAAGACATTTGTCTCACAATTAGAGTTATTGACACAGCTACATTTCTGCAAAATGAATTTTAGTTTCATGTCGAGGCTTAGAACATACCCTGACAGACATTCCTTCTTGGTGCTTAATTGAGTTAGGACTTGCACATACTGGTTTATTGCATGTCTATTAAAAAGGCAAACAATTTTGAAGGATTTAAATCCATTTCAGAATGAAAATTCAGTATTCCAAAAAAGGAATTCGTGGGTTGGGATTGGAGATGGCACTTTTTAAGAAGATGTCAGATGAATATTGCTTTCACAATCTTGTGAAAAATCTGGTTAATGTTGTTTTCCTAGCTTACATAAGGAACTGAAATAAATAACACTGCCTATCAGCAGTATCACATAGGTTAGGTGTGACACTGTATGAATTGCACATATTAAAAAAACAAATCTGGTTGGCTTGCAAATCAAAGGGCTTATTTAAGATTCTCTGTGTAGTAAGGGGTTTTTCTATCTGAAAATACTGAAAAACATTACTCACATACTTGCTGATGGGATGCCTGAGTATTTAGCTAGAGAAAACTGTGATCCTGACTGCTGTCTGCATCAGTGAGTGTGCTGAGCTGCTTTTTTTTATTTTCACGGGGCTTGAGGCGAAGCAGAAAAGCCAGAACTTGGAAGAGCTGGACATGATACATCCAGCAGAAGATAAGGGTGCTCAACTTAAGTGTCCACTTCTGTGACCAGAGATGTTAAGCAAATGCACATAATGTCAGCTGAGTTACACAAGGTCAGCTCTTCCAAAAATAAGGTCCAGTGTTCAATATCCTAAAATAAGTGGATATTTGGAGTGTGGGGGTGGTGTCATTAATATTTCATTTTTGTGTCATCTGCATGAATACAATCTGCATTAGAGGATGGAGATAAATTATGAATGTTCAGGAAGTGCTTACTCTAAGAAAGGTGTTATATACCCCTTTTATTCTTAGCTATCTCTGACAAGAGAAAATAAAACTGATGCACTTTCTTAGCTCTTTTCTTAACAAGAAACAATCCCTAATTTGTCACAGCTTCGTTTCCCCTTAATACAGACACTCATCTCCCATCTAATCCAGCCCTTGTGTTTTTTTGCTTTTAGGCATGGTAAGATATCAAGAGTACCCATAACATTTCATTCTCGTAAGACGTACCTCACTTGCCCCTGGTGGATTTGCCATCTCCACACAGGTTTCATCTCCCCTGGATGCTGGCCTCAACCTGATTTCTGGGCATTAGGAGCTGGTAATCGTCATTTCAGCCATGGAGAGCTGAGAAACACAGCCCAGCGTGAGTTCCTGCTGCTGCCGCCGCCGCTGCAGCTCTCACAGCCGTCCCCGTCAGGCCTGGCAGCCATCTTAGACCTGGGCAGAAAGCCCATCGGGGCGAACACAGCAACTCAGCTGGGAAGTAAGTAGACGGAAAGATTATGCTAGAAAAACACAGAAGATAAATATTTAAGTCCTACAAAACACATAGCTCGTAATACACTGAACAGTTCTGCATTCGTTTTTGGAGTTTATTTTTAAAAAAAAGTTATCTCCTTAAATATTTATTTGCTTAAGAATATAAGTGAAACATACAGAGCAGCCAGTGATTAGCCATGGTTTAATTTCTCTTTTTGTGGAAACTTTGAGAGATTCTGAGTGTTTTCATCATTCTCTTGAATACTAGCTTTTATGGCTTTTTAGCATACAGAGTATTACATAAGCAAAACTCCGAAATAAAGGCAATAGAAAAATAAAGATTTTGTCAGCGTATGTACCACAGTTGGCATAAGCAGAAGATGTGATTCCACATACAAGAAAAATGAGGTGGTGTTGTGATGGAAAACTGTCTTTTTCCTAATGCATTCTGTTTTGAAGCATCTGTTTAACATTCAAGGCATTTCACAGCAGTAAGGCCCATCTTTTGATACCATTGTAAACCTTTTCTGAAGCATGCTACATGAGTGGGCAAGGACATGGTTTAGTGGGTAATAGGTGGTGGGGGGATGGTTGGACTGGATGGTCCTTGAGGTCTCTTCCAACCTTAATGATTCTATGATTCTATGGAGGAATTTCCTAGACTTCTGCACAAGAGTAAGGAAGCTCCTCTGCAGGGCTGGGCTGGTAGTCAGGCTACAGTATGTGAGATGGAATTATTTCACTTAATGTATTTGTATGTTTATATGTTCTGTTGCCTTCTATTTTCTTCATACATAAAATGTTCAAGATTTTAGGAACATACATAAACTATTGCAGAGCTCAGAGACATTTAGCCACAGAGTTCTGACGCATTTCACAGCTGCTCCCTTTTCCCAAATATTTGCAAACAGCTAGATAAAACTAATGGTTTCAGTGAATATATAACATTATTTATTAAATAGAACCATGTTACAGTACCTATGATATAATAATAGACAAAGGTGAACAAAAATTTTATAGCTGATTGTAATAGAATTACTGCTCTCTGCAAGTCGTCATTGGCTCCTAAATTCTTTTCTGATGTGTAAGATTTCTAAGCATCCAGAAGTGTTGACTTCAACTTCCATGCCCCATCATTTGTGCTGTATTGGATCATCAGGACATTCTTCAAAGCCACTGAGGCTGAGTGAAGGCGTACCATTGATTTCAATAGTGTGTGAATTGCTCCCCTTCTTAAAAGAAGTGCCCTGATGGCTTTGAGGAAAATGTCTCCACGAAAAACTGTGAATAGGGTTTGTAGAAACCAAAACAGCACATCTGAACGTTATAGCACCAAGAAACCTCATTGTTGAGCAAACATCACAACCAAAGTTCATCACCCATTTGGACATTATCATAAATTTGATCTCCTAGATACAGTCTGGCTATAGTAATGCCTAGTGAAAGATACTACAAAGTCAGTATATGCAAGCTAATGTTCTTCTGTAGCCGATTGAGAAAGACAAACACTTGCACAGAGAGATGTCTAGAGCAGGAGCCTACCTGAACTGAATTTCAGAAAACCCTGGGCCTGTCCACTGAATGTCAGAGGAGGCTATAGAGGGTTGGTCCTGTGAGTATTTCCCATTGTGCCAGCCTGAAGTTCCAACAGAATCTGTCCACTATTATTAAATTACAGTAAGGTTTCACAAATGGGGAAAGAGCTGTCGTTTGCTGTTTTAGAAGCATCTGTATTTCAATAGCGGATAAGATCACAATAAACGTACTTCACAGGAATCACAGAATCTGTGTTTATAGAACACTTTCTACTTCTTGAAGGATGCAAGCTGTATGAAGGCAGTCTGTCATTTTTGTTACATTTATTTAAAAATAGATTTGAAAATATTGTGTGACAAGTTTGTCATATGTAGGTCACAGGAAACTGAATCCTTCCCTCCACCAAATAGTTTCTGTCTGAAATATCCAGAAAAGGACCTGCCATGGTACTGCTCTGTCAGAATCCTGTGCTGGAAGGATGATGTAACGGTTCAGATTCCTGCCCAGAGCCTGATCCAGGGCCTGCTGAATTCAGTCAGAAAGCTTCCCTCGGCCTCAGCATCCACTGTAGCAGAACCTCAGCCATTTACACCACAACCGCTCTTGTCAGCAAATGTTTGTGACATTTTTAGTAGCGAATAAATAGTCTGTAGGAGCAGAGCAGGGACTGTTCACCACTTTGGAAGCCAGAAGATAGTCATTATATGGAGGTACATTGGAAACCACTGATCTGGCCTGCATCCAGACCCGCAGCCTTCGTGGGGAATATCCTTACGTCGTCACTAACCTCTGAGCCACTTCTTTCCCCGGCGTAGTCACGGTGCACCACCTCCAGCCTGCACCTGAGCATTTATCTTCCTCTTCTTTCTGCATTTGTAAATGGTTCTGAGTTTTTGGGTAGAAGGTGCTCTGAAATCGCAAAGCCCTTGGGCTGTGTTGTCCCAGAGTCTGTTAATTAGTAAGGCTTTTAATTATATAACAACCCTACTTTAAAGCCGTCCTCTTTCCTACTACATCATAGAAATAGCAGACTTGGCCCTGTGCCTTTTTAAAAGTGACTGCCGAGGTATTTATTAACATCAGTTCCAAGACATTTTTCAGTGAGCTGTGAGAGTTGGAATATGGAAATGTCATATTTTTCCTAGTATTAAACAGTTGTTAAACTAGAAACATAACTCTTGCCAGATAGTTATTTTGTATGCATGTCTTTCTCATAGAAGGAAAATGAACATGCATTTTTCTTTCATTAACTATTTTAAAGTTCATCCTTGTTTGGTGATCTAGTCAATTAAAGTAAGTTTATGAGCAGCTTGTGAGAGCAGAAGACTAATTAATTTTAGGTGTTGGATAAAGCACATTTTTTTCCATTTTTATCTGCTAATGAGTACTACTAATACCCATAATAACAGATCTTATAGAAAATAGTATTACACAAAGTTTATGGTACTTTACAAGTAATTATCTCCATATCTTCGTGAATTAACAAACTGCTCCTATTTTTGTGGGAAAATACACATTAAGGTGACATTGTATCAGAACTACGCATAGAGAAAAGAATCTTTATTGTTGTTATCGTCGTAGAAAATGAGAGAATCCTTTTGAAATGGTTAATAAAAGGTCACCATTTTTTCAACAAGGGTGAACATTTTCCAATCTCCCACCTAGCATTGCACCTAAAAGTGAAAGTGAAGTCAAGATATATTAAAGACAGGCAGGCAGTGTAAATCCCTAGAACGTACTCAGGCTTCCAAAATGGTGCCACTGTTTGGATCTATATTTTCCACTTCTGTCTCTTAGAGTCACTGAAGTCAGCTGTAAATGTAGGGTCTTCATGTGAAACTGCCAGTGGGTTGAGGTGTTTGGGGCTGTAGATATTTTGGGCTTTTCACTACTGCGGACACATCCTTTTAATGCTAGACTGGTTCTTTGAACTGCTTTCACTGGACCATCCAGCATAAAGAGCTGCTACGCTGAAAGGCTACATTGTTTTTGTTCTTCCACTATAAAGCAAATGCTTGTACAAAAGTCTCTACTTTGAAGTAAATCACACAATTCACAGCTTTCCTCCAATTATGTTATGCAACGCTGTTGTATTTATCTAAGGATAGGGTTTCTTTTACACTGAAAGCACTTTCTGCGAGGTGACTGCACAATACACATGTACCCACTCAACACTGCTAATATTCACCGACTTCTGCACAGAATTTTAGCCAAAGCTCCAATACTAACTCTAAGTTCTTAGGAAAAATACTGAGATCTCTGACCACATGCATAAAGAAGAGATTTGTTTTTAAATATTTTATCTAAAATACAGAGGTGCAGGGTAGGGTTGTTTTGTTTTGTTTTGTTTTGTTTTTCCAGAGGATTATCCAGAGAGTAATTGACCTTACCATAAAGCTTGCACTCAGAAAATGCAGACGTTTAAAACCCTTAAGTACATAGAGAATGCTGTCATGCTTTCTGCTGCACAGCTTTCCAAGTGGGTTTCCTTAGTAGTGGTTAGAAAGCAGCTTCTGCTACTGAGTTTTACCATTTACATTAATGACATGTTGAAATCTCTCATTCTACTCTTTATGTATAGTATACATAGAATATAGAATATTTTGATGTATATCCTTCTTGGCCCAAAAGGGCATTGATGTTACCAGATGTGAAATTTGGTGCTGTACAGTGTTTCTTCCAATACAGTGGTCTCAGAATGGACAGTTGCACCATTCCTTTTTTGTGCAACAAATACACACCATGTACAGCTTACAGCAACCAGTAACCTCTTTCTACACATGGTCTCAGTCCACTACAGTGAAATAATCGTTGAAGTTGACCGTATAGCATTGCCTTTTGCGGATTAACACATTGATATCTAATTTGGTCAGACATCTGCATTCTCCTTCCTTCTCTGCTTTGTGTAAAAGTGTGTCTGTTCCACGAAAGTGAAGGAACAGATACCTGTCTCTGGCTGTCTCTGCAATACTCTTAACGTTTAAGTCAATCTCAACAAATACCTTTTCTTTTTTCACTGTACTTTGTCTCTTGCCTGTCTCTTTCAAATTGAGGGTCCCAATGGGCCGTGGAATAGTTGTGGTGGTAACAACTGAGTGAGAAAGCTGGTGCTGTGCATGGTTCTCCTTGAGAAAATTCCCAGAGATGCTGTTTTCTGCTTTTGCATGTGCTCTCACTCACCTTATAATTGCTTCAGTATGCTGTGAAATGAAATTGATACGTATGTGTTTTCTCTTTTTTAGATCCTCATAGTGATTATGCTGAAAGCAGTGGAAGATCAGTTATGCAGAAATGTGAACTACTACCTTCGGGGTGAGATCTGCGTTATAGTGAAACATTGCTTTAGTTTCGCTGGGTATGGATGATGCACATGTTTTCTTTAGTTTACTATTAACAAAAAGCAAGTTAGCTGATTAAGTTAGGGCATTTGCTTTGAAAGTTTGCTTATTTATTAAAGCAGTATTTATATGATAGTATGAACTGGTATCATAGTTATTTCCACTTCTTTAGGTCTGCCCTGAGTAAGAAGTGGTGTTGTCCATCAAACCAGGTGGTGGGGAATAACAACCCCCTCAAAGTGTGAGCTTAGAGCAGATTATACTACAGTGGCAATTTTGCTAGTTGTATTAACCAAAGTCTGTGTAGTATGGTAGGGTATGTTTAGTTTGGCTGTTGATTCAGAGCTGGGTTACTGCCCATTGAGGAGCAGCATTTTTTTTAAGTAGACCATAACATTTCCTCACTGTCTTCACAAATTCTTAACTCAGGCTCATGGATTTACCCATGCAGAATTTGGGAAAGTCAGTAGAAAATCTCAGCTCTTCCCTGTCAGGGTAATAGAGGAATATCTAGAAGCATGTTAAACAATCCCTCTAAATCAGCGTCCGCTCCCTAAGTCATAGAGATGCCTTTCTTGAAGTGACAAAACTGGTTTGATAAGATGCAGTCATGTCAGAGCTGGAAGGAGGAAGTACAAAAGTGCATTTATTAAAAATGCATGCTGTATCCTCTTTCCCCTCGTGTATCTTGTCACTGACATGACTTCACAAGTTGCAAATCTATTAAACGTTTCAAACATGAAACCAGAACTCGTTAAGCAAAATGTCGACTGGTATATAGCAAACTGTTTCAGACTCAAGACTCTTAATATTTGTCTCCAGAGTTTTTGTCTTCTAGGTTGTCACCAAGCAATCCAGCTGTCTGGGAGTACAGCTTGTGTTTCATCTGATCAGAGTCTGACTGTCCTTTGGGGTGAGGTAGTAGGTTGTATAGTTTTAGGGTTATGCCCTGCCTGTCAGATAACTATACAATCTACTGTCTTTCCTGAAGTGGCTGTGATATCATCGCTGGATATGACTTCAAAAGAGGAAGCTAGTATTTTTCAACCGTAACATTCTCTGACTCTGTCTATGTGTTGGATTTGATTCCTGTAGAAGGGCTATGAAATAACACAAATGCCCTTGTAGTGTTGAGATTCCTGTAATTTCTCATTCAGGTTCAACAGCAGTTTCTGTTTTGTCATTTTCTCAGAGAAGGTGGAGTGTGAGTGACAGTGCACAGAGGTGCGACCCAATCCACAGTTGGCTTGCTCACGCTCAGCTTTCTTGGACTGCCACGAGAGTGGCCACTTGGAAGCAGCTGATGCATTTTGCCATTACTTTGTGGCATTTGTGTTTATATTCAATGGAAAATGCCTCTTTTGATACAGCAGCTATTTAAATCTGCTTTGCACGGGCAGTTTGAGAAACTATGAAGTGAATGAGTTGGACAAAAACCAAAGAGGATGTCTTGCCGTTGCTTGTGTTCTGCTCTGAAAGTGGTAAATGCTTGAGTCCTAAGAAAAGACATTTCTTTACTCAGTTGTTGTACACTGATTTAACTTGCTTTTTTATTACATAATGCTAATTTGGGAGGGACAGTGTTTGCCACTGCACCACTACTGTCTCTGTAGTCACCCCGCCAATTCTGACTGAATTCCAGGTAGAACTGCAAGGAAAGTCTGGCAGGAGGTAATTATAGCTAAGAACACACAGAGTTCTTTTCTAGCCCACACAGGCTAGAAAAGTTCTAAGGGACTCTTACTTGCAAATGGTGAAACATTAGTTTCCTTCAGAAGATGTGCTTGATGCTCTAACAGGATGAGGTAGTAGGTTGTGTGGTTTCAGGGTAGTGATTTTGCCCCAATCAGGAGATAACTATACAACCTACTGCCTTCCCTGATAAGCAGCATAACAACATCAGTGTCTTAATTCACAGAAAAATGAGAGCTAAAATATACTTCTGATACCAGAAAAGTAAGTCCAGATACAATTGTTGTTATCCTGTTCTTAATACCTCTAAATTGTCGCATGTTATTTTTAATAACTGCTTCAAAATAATTATCTTTTTTAAAGTTTTTATCATGAGAAATTGAATTAAAGACGTTTGCTTATTTCAAACGTTGTCTACTCTTGATGTGTTTCATTTCTGGTTCACTTGAGTGGACTGAAGTTATTCTGGGAAATGATTCCAAAAGTGCTGTGAACTTGTATTCAAGATGTTCGTATTTCCTTGACATCCTAGTTTGACTGCAACACACGTCTTTGTTCAGACTTACCTCCCCTTCAGGAATCTTCCAGTGTTTTACAAATAATACCACATTAAGTCACACAACGTTCTCCAGCAGGCCAGCTTTATGTTACAATAAAAAGCTGTAACAATGAAAATCAAGGACCAGATTTTTAAAAAAAACAAAACCAAGCAAAACAGACATTGATTTGTACCCTCAGTTTCCTGTAAGTGAGCTCATTTAATGATCCTTAAGTGCCCCCAAAAGAGAATTCTCTGCTACCTAAAAGGCACAAGTTGCACTTGGAGAACCATGGACAGAAAATGTTAGGTACATTAAAGACATTTTGAGAATACAACATGCAGAAAAAAGGGAGTATAACAACAAGGTGCTGTATTTGGTTGCGTGCACAGAAGTCATTCTCCCACATGCAAAATATGCCAGGAAGTAGGAGTCACATCAAACTTAGCGTTACCCTATGACCGGAGGTATCAAACTGTTTATGTATAACCATTTGTATATATTTTGATTATACAACATCTCATTACTATAGATTGGAGTGAAAACTTCAGTTAGTTGTAATTCTCTATTCGTATCTCACATGCTACACAACAGAAAACCTTGCTCACGTAGAAAGCATTGCCCTCATATCTGTAGCTAGGCAAGCTGAGACAGCCACAGTGAGAGCCAGTGAAAAAAGTGATGTTACATTCGACAGCAAAACTGGGTATTTTATTGCTTCTCTGGTCCAAAAGTATCACGCATATCTAGATTCAGGTGGTATTTGAAGTCATTCAACACCTCAAAAGAGGGCCTTTTGTTAATGCCTTTAATGAAAGGTTAGGAATGTTATTTGACTCGTGTTCATAGAGAGGAGTAAAGGCAGTTGGTAGAGGAGGAAAAATAGCTGCATGGCTGAAAAACATAGGAGAATAGGCTGTACTGTGGCTGGTTTTAATCTTCTCTTTTCTTCTTGCTGTTTAAAGAGAATATCTTAATTTAAAACTGCTGTAAGGATACTTACCATGCTGGCCATGTTCAAGGGCTGCAGGACATGCATCGCAGATTCGCAGCTCTCTTTCTTCTGCTGAAAATGCAGACTCACAGCTGCAGCCTCAACACCTTAGATGAGCATGCGTAGAGATTGCATTGTGTGTAGCTTAAAACGTCCTGCTCCTCTCTGGGATACAAAATTGGCTGGAAATTTCTGGCTTAGTCTTACGTTCAGTAAATACAAGGCAAATGTTCTAAAGGGGAGAAGGGGTGAGAAGAGGAAACATGCTGTCCACATTCTACAAAAGCCTGTTAGACCTCATCTCTGAAGCATTTTTAAAATCTTCTGCCTCTGCCTGGGTCAGCATTTTGTTCTTGGTAATGAGCTGTGAGTTTTCAGATCCTAGTCATTCTGGCAATCCCATTAAAACAAAAGGCAAAAAAAGTCCATAGTGTTCTCTTCACTAAGATCTACAGTAAATGCAAAAACATGTGCCTATATTTAGCAGTGTGCAAGCCTGCAGTTAATCAGTCTGTCCTAAGCAGTAGGTGTCATTACAGCTAATGGGAACTCCAATAGAAACTTTAAAGCACGACTCTGTGGTACCAAATATTTTCCAGAACTGTGTACTGAAAATGTTTGTGTCAAAATGTAAGTAGTAGCTTGTGCTGCTGGAATCATGATGAAAAACAAGCTGTTTTTTTAAAACTCAAGTCAGCATTACGCCTTCTGGAGGTCACGCACTGTTGTGTTGCACATGTTAAGTGTGAGGAAAAAGCATAATCATGACTACACATAATGTGTGATAGTGTTTATCATGACATACACTGTTATAAACCGCGTCTGCTTCAACATTTATTTTTATTTTTTTTTAGTGTGACAGCAGTATTAGTTGATGAGCAGAAGCTTAATACCTCTTGCTGGAGCAAAGCCTGTGCATTTGCTTGTAACAGACCAGGTGAAAATTGGTGGGTGTGAGATTTTCTGTGAGGTCAGGATTTCAGTCGTTAGTTCCCCTTCTGTGCCCTGGAGAAAGTACATGGTGTTTTGAGACCAGAGTCATCACGGGTACGATTGAAGATACCAAGCAAGTCCCAGATGTTAAAGCCACCATTGCTGAATTTTAGATCTCTGTTGCATGGATGTGTGGAGCATTATATCTTCCTCCCGGATCCTGTTCAAAGCTGTTAATGTTTTTGGTTTTATTTTTATTTTTTTAATGTGAGCAAGCCTCCATATTCTCCAAAACCAGATGCTCAACATGAAAATTGTTCCTCCATTTGGCAAAGCACTAAGGCAAAGGTAAATGTTTTTAGATGATCCGGATAACCCTAATAACAGGCTGTGCCACCAGCCCCACTTGTGAAAGTCCAGCATTGAGACTGTGTAGGTACCATGATGTGCCAGTTGCTGGGGCTGTTCCTCTGTGGCTGCCCCTGAGAGGACACAGAAATAGTTCCTGGGCGCTCCGCTGAAAGGGCAAATTACAAAGGGGGATTTTTACTGGGAGAGAATCCAAAAGTGCGGTAAGACTGTAGCTGGCATGCCAGTCCATGCTGGTACGGATTCAACATGACACATCACGTGTTGCTAAAGAGGAGTGGCCCTTGTGGTTGCAGAAGGAGAGCAGGTACTCATCAGGAAAGAAAAAATGCCTGCCTTCCCTTGCGCTTGGAGAGATTGCCCACTCAGGGCCTGGTCCCAGGGTTGTGCTCATACTGGGAGACAAATATTGAATGAGAACAAAATAAACTGTTAGCAGAAGTCATCTGTAGTAGAATAACATGCACCATTCAGAGAATCAGAGGTCTGAGCATATTGCTAATTACCACGGATGTGATTGTGCACAACCGTTACCTAGAGGTGGTGTAGCTAGAACCTGTTTGGGCCTGTAGGGTTTTTGTAACTAACTGCTCTGCAGTTCGCACAGTAGGAATGCATACCAGGCATGGGAATAACGGTCGTCAGGATTGCTGATGAAATAAAGGCTATTCCGTGATGATACACAACAGCAAATGGAAGCTGGGAAGGGAGGGAAGGTACAGAATTGGATTAAAACTGCAAAAGGGACTGGCAAAAGCAAAGGTTATACAAACTGGAATTTGACCAGGACTCCATGGTTAAACTACGTATGCTTAAGAAATAAAACCAGCCAGGAATACCAACAAATGATCACCCAAGCAGGAAGATGCTGCCTCTTGCACTGAATTCACTTATCTGCCGGGCAGGCAGATGGGAAGGAGCAGTCCAGCTGTGAGTCCACCAAGTGCTTTTGCGTAGCGTGCACGCGTGAAGCAGCTCCCTGCACGTGCTGCGTCACTGCAGGCAGGGCGGAACAACATCAAAGCACCGCAAGAGTTACAGACACCAAGAAGTGTTTGTATCTTCAAGTCTTTCCCTGCATGAGAGGTGTTTGCTGGGCTTCTCCCCTGTGGCTCTCTGTGTTGGTCTGAATTACTACACTAATTAGTACACTTAACAGAAGTGCAAGAGCTGAAGCCCACCTAGGCATGTACAGGGGCCAGTCAGTAACGGAATGTGTCGCCTTGTGCCGTGCTTGCTGGTAATGTTAGGAAGGTTTTTGAAGCAAAAAGAACAAAAGAAACAGACATTTACTAGGAAAAAATCCAAACATTTTGAGAATCAACAGATTAAGGTGACAACAACCTAATGGCTGCATCCAGGAAATCCTGCTGATGTTATCAATTTTACACAGCTGCATCTTGGGGAAGGGATGTAGCTCACACTGAAAATTAACCACGTGTAAGATCAGCTTAAGGAGCGTGCCTGCCATATCCCCTCTCAGACCCCTCAGCCCAGCCAGGCCTTTGGTACAATTGTGTTGGCATCAAGGTGGGCATGCCTCTTCCTGGCAGAGAGGGATTTCCCCCAGAAGGAGGCAGGATATGCTCCATGGCCTNGCGTGCCTGCCATATCCCCTCTCTTAGACACCTCAGCCCAGCCAGGCCTTTGGTACAATTGTGTTGGCATCAAGGTGGGCATGCCTCTTCCTGGCAGAGAGGGATTTCCCCCAGAAGGAGGCAGGATATGCTCCATGGCCTTCAAGCACAGCCTCTAGCCCTGATTAAATACCTCCACTGTCTTCCATAGTGCTTGAACCCAAAGTTGTGTTCAGTTTTGGGCTGTAGCACAGCCCAGCTCCTTTACTCCCAGCTCGATAGATAGACCTTCCTGCAGTGATACTGAAGCACACAGTTGTGTCTGCCTGGCTTATTCTCCTCGTGCATTGCTGGAGTTTCACCAAGGCAACGTCAAGGAAGCAAATCTGGGCTCTCACGAAAAAGCCTCCAGCACCGTGGGCTTTGCAGAACTGGGAGAGCTGTGAGCAGCTCAGCTGCAGACATCTTTATTGCTGTAATGCAGATGCAAGAAGTGGAATGGTAGGGGATGTAACGCTCGATGGCAGCCTTGGTTGCAATGACCATGAAATGGTGGAGTTTAAGATCCTCAGGGCTGCTAGGAGGGTGCGCAGCAATCTCACTGCCCTGGACTTCAGGAGAGCAGACTTTGGCCTCTTCAGGGAACTGCCTGCTAGAATACCGTGGTACAAAGCCCTAGAGGGAAGAGAGGCCGAAGACAGCTGGTCAGTACTCAAGGGTTACCTCTTCAAGCTCAGGAGCGATGCATCCCGACAAAGAGGAGGTCAGGTGAAAACACCAAGAGGTGTGCATGGATGA
>VWZZ01007842.1:159900-183344 GCA_013399095.1 Psophia crepitans | reverse complement strand
TCTATGATTCTATGACTATGATTTAAAATGGACCTTTCAGAAATGTAGCCCTTTGTGTCAGTTCATTTTTTGTTCTAAATTCTGTAACAGCCATACAACAGGGTAGTCTGTAACTAAAACTTACTTCACTGCTGTACTGAAGTATTTTCTCCACTCTGAGGCCTTTATTCACTGCCATTTTGCATGACTAAAATAAAATCCTTACTCAGAGACTGACAAATACTGTTTTCCTACTCACAAAGAACTGCTTGCCTTCTATGGGTGCTTATCCATATTTTTTCTTGCAGGCTTTTTGCAGTTGATATCCTAGGACCCTGCACGGAGCACCACTGCCAGCTTCACAGTCACTTCACTCCTTTTCTGACTGCCCAACAGTATTTTGCTCTCTCATCTCCTCCTCTGCTTAGTTTTTATGTTTTTTTTCCTCTTTCTTCTTTCATTTCATTGATCCAGTCTAGCAAAATCCCACACAGAGAAACAGTCCCACTGACTCCTATCATCCCCATCCCAGAAAAAAGTCACCAAAATGATAGCATGATAATTTCCCTTGTAAGTCATACCATTTTACTGTGCTTTTTGTAGGTATCAACTACTTAAGATCCATCTATTCTGTTTTGTGAAATGGCCTCCAGAATGGGATCACATATTAACATGTCTCTTACAATATATTTAAAAAGGGAATAAAATCTCATGTTACATTAATGAGATACTTGTTCAGACTTGTTCCTGGCTGCATGATTAATTATGTAAGGTAAATAACTAATTTATAAATTAAACATGTATGCAACTTTATAATGTATGTAAGTAATTATTTAATTTGTTCATGTATTCTTTTATCATTTCCAGTGAAACTATTATAATTAATGCTATTTTAAGAGCAAATGAGTGTAAAATTGCAGATGTCTTTGAAGGAACAGGCTTCATTTAGGCAGGAGGTGGTAATTGAAATAATTGAACCTCACATTGTAGTTAAATTTGCCTCCTGCTTCTTTCTTTTAACAGTCACAAAAGAATATGGAATCAAGTCCTTTAAATTTTGAGATGAGATTAATTTCATGTCAGTGTACCCAAGACAAATATAAAAGAAGGAAGAGTGTTTGAGATGGGGCTTCCATATTCTTCCTCACCAAACAACTTCTGCTAGAACAAATCTTTCTGACAGGACTTTCTCTTTGGATATGCAAAAAGGCAAGGCTGCATAGTGCCAGAAACTGGCAGACCTCAGGACAGACTTGTCCAAACATTTCAGAATGTGAGGCCATTCCCTTGGAATGGAAGGGACATGGCTGCCCTGAGAGCCAAACATCTCTCCTGTGAATGGCCGCTCACAAAGCTGAGCAGACAGGCCTGGGTGTGGAGTGGACATAGAGTTTGGAGGCCGCTGCTATAGCTGTGAACCTCTCCTGTCTCTGCCCTGTCCCTGATGTGCCTGCCCTGCTCTCCAGGACAATGTCAGAGCAGACTAGATGGGTGTTTCCATTTGTCTCTGTCAGCAAAACCGGCTGAGGAAGCTTTGATCTTGCCTTTTGTCCTTCTTCAATCCCATTCTTGTGCCATAATTCTCAGGCCCCATTGCTTTGCCAGTGCAGCTGTGCTATAGTCTTCTAAAAAAGAGGATTTTTTTCTTCCCTTCACACCATACAGTGCAAGCCGTTACCACTCACTGATAAAGCTTGAAGCACTCCAGCAGCACTCTCTAGTGACTGGAAATAGTTGATTCAGTGGCTCAGGGTCCTGCTGAGGGCTTGTAGCATGTGGGTGACCTCTCCTGCAGACAAAGTGGAAGACATATGCAATTTAAGGGCACTAACGATTGTGCAATCATCACAGGCCTTTATTGGCTGAGCCTGAACAAGTAGTGGAGGAGTGGAGGTGGACTATGGGTCAGCCAACAGGGTTACAAGAAGATGGGTTTTGGAACGAGGTGGCGGATATGGCGGTTACAGCAAAATGCAATGAAAAGTGGAGCTGTAGGATCTCTCCTTAGGATAAGGCTGAGATCCAGCAGACTCATTCAACAAGAGTTATTAACACTTCTGTGCTTATTGCTTAAGTTCCCAGGTAGAAGCCTCCAGCTGGACAGTACTGTTATCCATTCATCTTCTTTTTCCTGTATAGGGTGAGGTGCCCCTGACTTTCTGACTATCTCAGGGTAACCTGCCAGAAGTTCATTTAAACAAAGTTCATGTAATACAGATTTACACTGCATCATGTTGTATAACAGTTTTCTCGTCTAGTTCATACAGCACAGAGCTCATGTAGTAGATTTAAGATGTTGACAAGTTCTCCTCCGCTGGGAAAGATGAGTTGCCTTAAAGTTATTAAGGTTTCAATGTGAAACAAGAAATGGTACCTTACAAAGAAAATAATCTCATTGATTTTGTCTGAAAGGTTGTTCCAAAGACAAAAGAAAACACTTTTTGAGTAAAATGAGGAGATTGAGAAGAGAGAGAATATTTCTGCTGATTGTTACAGTTTTGGCTTTTAGCCACTTGTCAGGTACCTCTTGTTAAGAGGGAAAAAACAGAAGATTGGAAAGTTTCATGGGTAATTATCAGAAGTCTCAACAGTCCTTCCTGATTGTACCTGTCTGTCATTTTAATGTGGCAATGTGTTGCTTTTAGTAAAGTGCAGCAATTCTAATTATAAATGGTAAAAAAGAAATAAAATTCTTTTTATTGTATTCCTAGAAAGCACAGGCCCTGTGTGAGATCCAGTGGAGCTGTATTGGGGTCTTCCAATGTGGTTGTACTGGAACTTACCTCTCTTCTCAATGGTCTCCTTCTGTGGAATGTTTATTACCTCTGCATTCCTCTCTCTGTTCACTGGGATATGAAGCTATTTTCCCCTTTCTCCTTTTGAGCTGGAGAGTACTTCTGGAAGAAAAACCCACCAGGCTGACTTGATTTAGTTATTTTTGAGGATGATAATGACTTCGAACTTCATTGCTGGAAGACTGCTACAATAGCACACTCCAAAGCTGAACAAATTTGTGTCGATCACATGTTTTGTTGAGTATTCCTTCTAGTTTTTCACTAATCATGATCTCAAAAGGTATTTCAAGAGTTATATCCGTGGTCTTCTAAGCCAGTATATTACTGAATGAAGACAGAAATATGTCAAAGAAAAGAAATGGTTAGAAAAGCAAAAGAAAAAACAGGGGCCGTAGATGTTAAGAGCAGGACCCCAAGTCTGCACACCATTCATAATATAGTCACAAGCCTTAGCTTCATTATCCTCAGTCTGACATGATGTACTGTTGGTGCCTTTGAAAGGCCAGGCCTATAAAACCATAAACTGGGCTGATGAGTTTCAGGATTTGGGTATGGGTATTGCAACTGTCCTGACAAAGCCCGCAGGAAATTCCAGTCATTGCCTGTGTTTCCACACCACACAGGAGTCCCTGATAACCAGTTTCAAGAGGGATAAGCATCCTCAACCTAGTATCAATGTACAGGAAAGGTATCTATCTGTAAGTGGCCTCAATGCTGAATGTCTCCTTTTGCTTGTAGGATCCTTCAGAACAGAATTATACTGACTTAGAACCATACTGAGTGCTTTTGAGACCCTTATATCAGACAGCTTTTAAACTGTACAGTTTGTACAATTCTGTTTCGCTTGGGCTTTAACTGACTTTCACAAACAGGTTCACTTTAGTGGTGACAGATTTTCTTTTCTAGTTTGACAACTTAGAAGATCAGCCTTCACATCACAACATTTTGCCCATACTCACATTTCTGAAACCTATATTTTAAAATTCTGGTTTAAAGTCTAGCTTGGGAGCTCACACTTAAAAATTAGTTGAAAAATGTGAATATTTATAAAGGAATCGGAAGAATGATTTGGCATCTGGAAAACTGGATTATACTGATAAGCTTTAAGAAAATTAATCTGTTTCTATCTTAAGGAAAGAATAAGAATTTATTTGACTACATTTTACACAGGGAAAAAAGGAAGCAGATATTGGGAAGTAGGGAACTTTTTAACCTAACAGACAAAGAACATTTTATTATTATTATTAGAATACACAATATGAATAAGGTGCAATTTTCTTTTTGTCATGAATGAGATTAACTATTGCAGTAGGATTTTACTGCATTTGAATCTTCTGGTACAAGAGAAGAGTGAAAAATCTTTCAAACTTTTGTGGCAGAGACAGAAATGTGTCAAATAGTGACTGGCCCAGAGTCTGGATCAAGCATCAATTTCTTTGTACTGGTCTGACTTTAGCTGTCTGAATTGGAATGGTAGAAAAGCTGGTCATGGAGAAAAAGTCTGACTCTTGGTTGTTGTGGTGGGGTTTTCTTTGTTTTGTTTTGTTTTGGGTTTTTTTGTTTGTTTTGTTTTTGTGTGTGTTTTTTTAATTTGTTTTTTCTTTGTTTTGGTTTTTTTTTTCGTATTTGCTGAATAAGTTTTTTAAAACTTGCAGGGTTTGCTATAGGATTTCTTTTTTTTTTTTAATGTTTCATTCTATGGAAAAGAAGGGAGAAATATCTCAAACCATATGGTGTGCTTTTCTTTGTTAATGTCTGTAAGGGTATACTTCCATAAGGCTCTGCATAGAAATAATGGTCTGCTTGAAATTTCATGTGTGCTTGAAAACTTAATACAGAAATTATACTCATTAAATCAAACAAACAACTCCCCAAACCATTCCAGACACGGACAGTTCCCTTCACCCACACTGGATAAATAGAGCAGAGAATCTCCCTTGCTCATCAGAAGAATTAATTTTTTTGCCTCATTTGGATAAGGGTTACTTGGGCTGCAGGCATTATAACTAGAACAATACATATGTTTACATCACAGCTTCCTCTTAAATTTTTAGAATTCAGTTATAATAGGGACTTCTGGGAATCTAGAAATTGGTAGCTTCTGGGTACCCTGCAAGAATCTGTAAATTCCTCATGTCACACAGTCCATCCAGATTCTCTACATCTAGCCCTGCATGACCCCAACAAAAAGTAAAGTAGCTCTTCCTGCAGCATATCTGGAGAGCTCAGCTAAGGTAGTAATTAATTTACAGGCTAGCTAGCTTACCCAGCTAAGGTAACAATTCCTGGCAATTCTTTAAAATGTTGATGAGAATCATCTCTAATTTACCTGCTCAGACCTCAACCTGTCTGCTTTCCTTTCTTTTCCTTGTAGGCAAATATAAACGTTTATGTAAGCATTGGTAATTCAGTTTTAAACCTCAGTGATATTGCCATGGGGTCCTGATTTAGATCTTGCTTACTTCCCTTCATAACACTGACTTCAATAGGGTCAGTCTTGGTTTGTACCATAGCTTCAGAAATCTCATTGTCAAAGTGTGCCTACAGTAGGGTCCTGGTTTGTGCCAGGAGTGCTCTTTTGAAGTGGCTGTCTCAGTTGGAGAGACTGGGCAGGAACTAGCTCCTTTCTGATGAAATTAAGTCAGAAGGTGCATTCCAGAAATGCACCTACTCTACTCCAACAGCTTACTGGCTGTCAAAGGGACCAAAGTAGGGCTAGTCTATAGAAAAACACCCAAGATGTGTATTTGTCTGTTGTTGCCAACAGTTAGTCCTCAGCACGGACTGGATTTGCTTCTGTTGACAGCTCTACCTCTTGTCAATGGAAATGTAGCCTTAACAGTCCCCAGATTTTTTAATTTCTGTGGTATCTGTGCATGACTTGTAGCAACTGAAATTGCTACAGGCAAAATACCTAGCTTGATAAACTTAGCTGCAGTTAGCACAAGCAGTTACTGCCTATCTTTATATGTTGCTGATGCAAAAGGGATTGTTTTAGGTGACTGATTATGTGAATAACCACATTTGTAGTTTTAAGAGTGTTTACGTGTAGGACTTGTAAAGCAGTTTATATTAATAATAAAAATAAAGTTTTGAAAGATTTAGAAACAGATTTGAAAGAAAACTTAGGAAAGCATGAATCTATCCTTCTGTCCCAAGTCAAGAATGACTGCATGCAAACCATTCCTGACCAATATTTCTTGACCACAGAAAGACATAGACTTTCTAGTTTTATAATCTGTTATAAACATAGTATGCAAAACGTTCCAAATTTTTCCTAAGAAATAGTTTCATTCCCATGAAACACAGGAGTTAAAAGATAAATAAGCATAGTTGTATAAAACCATTTACAGCGTTTTCTTACAGTAAATGGCAATTGGAAACTGGTCTGAACAGGATGCCTTAATGGGTATGTAGCTTTTCAAACTTTCCCTCTGCATGTTTGATTTTTTTTTTTTGTTTTAAATGTCAGCCAAAATGATAGTCATTTTTTTCAGTCACTTCTTTTTAACATTCTCTCTCCTTTACTCCTTGCACACTGTTATACTATCAGAGGAAAGTATTGCCCATGCTGTCATGTTCTGTGATTATATATTTAAAATTCTCCAGCTTTCCCAGAAATTTGGAGAAAAGGTTCTTTTTTTTGTTAAGGGGAACCTTTTTGCAATCTCTGTGAAAAACTGAAACTGGCAAATACTTGGTAGAGAATTTTTGAATTTCCATAGTTAAAATGGCCAAAAAATTTGATTGCTGTTTGTCTTCATACTGGCTTTCTTCAGACAAATTCCAAAGTATTGCTCAAGCTACATCTGCATCATCCCTATAGAGTAACTGAACATGGTCCATGTAGCTCAGAAATGATCATACTGAATAACTGTTGCTGCTACAAGATATTTGAGTATGCTTAAATTCAGAATTACAGGAGTTTCAGAAGCCTTTCCCCTTCATTGATTTTTGGTAAGCCTGATCTTAAGGAGAGCAAGTAGTCTGTTCTTGCTGTGGGGAGTAGAGCAAAAGCAGAAGAGGGAAATAGAATAAATTCATAGTGTGGTGAAACAAAGACTGGAGGAGAGTCAGAAAAGAAAACTGGAGAAAGCAGTTGGTAAGGAATTTGTACAAGAAAACAAAACATTGGATTTTGCTGTGACAGTTGTGTGAGGAATGACAGAGATCCTGCTACTAGGAATGGAGAAGAGAGGAGAAATAGAAAACTGCGAGTCAACTGTTCAAAAGCAGAATGATGAGAACAGGAATTAGAGTGGAAGAGTCAAAGAATGAGCTGGGCTGACCAAGTACGTCAGGAACCAATTTATAGAACAGGGTAAATAGAGATGTCTTTAGTGAGGCAGGATCCCAGGCCTGGGAATGGTATGAGGAAAACCATGACTTTGTCATCTGCTTCAGATTCAGCCATACAAGGTTAATGCCACTGGTATCTTTCACAGATGTGTTTTGGGAAGATCGTTGAATGCCCAAGAAATATTCATAAATTCTGTTGAAGACCTCTGTGGGAAGAATTGTAAGTTAGTCACACTGCAGTATGAAGAGTGTGAAGGGAATGGGCAAGTCATCAGCTGAGCATAGTCCCTTGCGCACATCAAATCAGGTTCTGCAGTTGAAGAAATGATGCATGCCTCAATTTTTTTCCCTCTTGATGAACTCAGTCTGGACACTATGACATGAAGTGTCCCACAACTGTGAATCAGTGGGTAGCACATTACCCATCAGGCACAAATCCTCTCCCAGGGCTTCATCTGTGGGCTGCACACAGACTGTTCCAGATCCATGCATTTGGGGAAACCTGATGCAAAGTCACAGGACAAGAGGAAAGTCCCGTGTTGCGCTGAAAGGTATAGAGCTTGCAGTGGGAGAGAATGGGATGTGAGCCCGTTGTCTGAGTCTAATTGTTGGTCTGTGAGATTTGCTAGATCTGCACTCAGACATTGGTTATGCGACAAAATGTCTTTGCAGCTGTACAAAACCTGATGTAGATGTACATCAGGAATGCAGATTCCTGGAGCAGATGAGAGGTGGATGTTAATGTACAGACAGTTCTGTCATTTCCTGAGTCTGCATTCCAGCATTTGAAAGGCAACTTTAACAATGTTCTTTTAAAATATTCTTTTGTGTATCACTAATTTGTAATTCTGCAGTCTGTGACAACGTATTTGTTTAGTTTGCATCAAGAAGATGGGAACCTGCTTGTGATTAATCTGATATGTCTTGTCTTCTTCAGTGATGAATATAATTTGCCACAACTCTTTGTTTCTCTCTCTGCACTCATTCCAATACATTTCCATCTTTCCAGATACATGTGATGTTAGAAGCAGCCCTGCAGGAACCATTCCTGCTCCCCCCGCTCACACCCCCATGCCCTCTCTCTTCCAGAGCAGGCTCTGACAATACAGATAGCCAAAATAGCATATTCATCTTTTCAAAAGTAGATCAGGGGCTTACAAGCAACACAGGTAGGAATATCTCAAACTTCTTTGTTCTTTCTTGCGTATCTTGCTCTTTCCTTAAGGTGGCATCCTTTGGGTGTGGAAAGGGAAGAAAAAAGGAGATTGGGTTGCACGTGACCTTGAAAAGAAAGAAAATACTCTTGAACTCAGAACTATCTTTTTAAACTCTGTAGACATAGAGATTTTAAAGAGATGAAAATATCATTAAAAATATGGTGAAGCAGTAAGTTGAGAGTTTGAACTATTCCAGAAAGCTGTCCTCTCCAAAGAGATAAAGTTTGAGGATTTCAACTTCAGAGAAACAGTTCTGGATGTGTAAATTTTGGACGGAACAACAGAAGAAATTATATTAGGCATAACAGAAAAAAACAGATTGTGGGATTAGGTGGCTCTGTGACTTAGCTGGGGTTTGAATTAAGATCACTAAAATCACCTTGAATGTGATTTAAGCAGGATGTTGTCTCCTGTTTTCAAAAATAAGAGCTTGAACATCTAGTCCCTGTTTGTTTACATCATGAAACAGCTAACACAGTAGCTATTGTGATTTACAGCCTGCACGTTGCATTAAGACGGGAGGCCCAGGGTTACAGGGAATGCTGAAGTTTGGGAGGGAAGTGCCTTAGTAGTGGTCTGTAACAGAGCTTGCTTAGGGCTTGATGAAGCCAGTATTGTCAGGGACACCTGCTATTCAAGAAAATTCTAATCAGCTTTTGTTTCAATTAAACAAAGTTTATCTTTCATATTCTTCACCTCTTTGGATCACTATGCTTGTCGTGGTTTTACTCCAGCCGTTGGCTGGGCACCACATAAACACGCGCTCAATCCCCCTCATTGGAAAAGGGGGAGAGAATCGGAAGAGTGAAAGTGAGAAAACTCGTGGGTTCAGGTACAAGAGTTTAATAAGTGAAGCAAAAGCCGCGTGCACAAGCAAAGCAAGACAAGGAATTCATCCCCTGCTGCCCATGGCAGGCAGGGGTTCAGCCATCCCCAGGACAGCAGGGCTCCGTCACGCGTAATGGTTACTTGGGAAGACAAACGCCATCACTCCGAATGCTGCTGCCCTCCCCTTCCTCTTCCCCCAAGCCCCTTATAAACCGAGCATGACGTCATATGGTATGGAATGTCCCTTTGGTCAGTTGGGGTCAGCTGCCCTGTCTGTCCCCTCCCAACTCCCCGCACACCCCCAGCCATCCCGTACAGCCAGACCCATCCTGGCTGCCATGAAGAAAACTAACTCTCTCTCAGCTGAAACCAGGACATTCCCCTACTAAAAAAAAAATATAAAGACCATTGTTTATCTAAATAAAAGGCAAAAACACTCTACAGTACAGAAAGTTTTAAAATTAAAAAGTAACGGGCTTTTCATTATGTCAGCTGGTGGATTCAGTGTTAGAACTCACTTTACGTAGGAATTTGCAGTTGTACGCTTCCCAAAGCAGCAGCAGAGGAGTCATTCCTGTGCAATCCCAAACAGCAACTTCCAGTGGCCTTGTAGCAAAGCTAGCAGAAAGATGATAAAGCCCACAGTGTTGGAGTCATGAGCGAAATGGAAAGCAGGATTCTTCTTACATAGTTTTCTAGTTCTTCCAGCACTAAACAGACAATCTCTTAAAATGCAAACCAATGGCACTGCGCTTTGCAGAGCCAGCACTGCATTTTTGTGGGGATGAGCCATGGTTACCATATCCACTGGGGTGATAGAGACCAACGTTGCACCCGACTTCTCGCTGATCACTTTTGGCAAGGAGGTGTCAGTCTCACTGTGTCAGAAGTGAGCATCGTAATATTCAGATGAATGGACATGCAGCACAGAGACTCTTACCAGAAAGGCTGGTGGGTGGAAGCTGGGGGAGTTGTTGATATTTATTTTCCTGTGGCAGGAGAGTACCACTCTAAAAATGCCCTTCTTAAACCATTTCACTTTATTCATGGCAATTAACACTTTGTTTGTTCTGGAAGAGTGGGAATGCCCTTAGAGCTCCTCAGAATGTATTCACTCTCTCTACCCAAGACAGAAAGGAGACTGTGGCCATGTACAGTAAGTCTTATTCAACATCTAATTGATAATAAAGATTGTGTGTGGTTTTAAAGTCATCCTTCTTATACAATAGCATGGATAATGGAACCCATAATAATTTAAAAGTGGATTAAAAAAATCAATAAACTTACAAAATTATGTGTCAGAGAATAGGTAGTGAAAATGGTAATTTTGCTTAGCAAAATCCAGGTATATGTTTTTGGCCCAGTGCTAAAGTTTTAGAGACATAGGTAAGTTTGAAATAACTTAAAGTAGCTATTTAATTTTTGACAAAGAATTATATTCATTGCATTTTCTTCAGTACAAGAGATCATTGTTTTTAGAAGACTGCAATTGCTTTTCATTATGCAAAGAGAATAATCTTCAGTAAGTGAAAAAGCTCTTGTGTACCACTGGTAAAAGTCACGTCAGAAAATGTTTCATATAAGAACCATATAATTGGTATATAAAAGTAATAAAATGAGAAGGTGAAATTGTAAGAGGGTGAAATTATTCTCCTCTCATCTAAGGAGGAATATAAATCTGTATGGGAGAAAAACGTGATATCTTTGGGGATAATCTATTGTATCAGTCTAGGAGTCAATTCTGATGAGACCTTGTTATTCATAGTTTAGCGATTTTGTGAACATGAACATTTTTTGCTGACCCTACTTGAAAATCAATGTGGACATTTACTGTTTAAAGTGTACTTTTTGAAGCAACGGAAATAGAGGATCACATCCCTCCTGTTGTAAAATTAGCTGTTTAATCTCTGGCTTCAATAGGAGTGGAGACCTCCACAGGCATTTTTTCTTTTTTCCATTCATCCTTTTTCCTTTTGTAAGTAAACATATCTTGCCACCTAACATTTTGGAAAGAATCTTCTTATATCTCTGACAGTCTATGGCAATACAAAAAAACCCAAGGTTTGGAGGTGGAAATAATATCTTTTAAAATACCAACGGTATATTTATAAAAAAAAATCAGAGTCTTCCAAGCTCATAAGCTTAAGGTCTTCATCACAATAAAATTGAGGATTCAGTATGTATTTATCAATAATTTAAAAAAAACCCTAATAATGGCCTTTTTTAATTTCTTCAAAGTTTAGTAATAAAAAATAGAATAGAAAAGTTGACTAAGCAGTATTGTTGTTACATTGCTTTTTAAATACTACTTGCCCCAAAGGATCAACCATTAAAATTATTTTAAAAAACCCAACACCCACAGAACAACTAAATTTAAAACTTATACCCCTTTTACAGCAGGCATTAACTGACTGTGATAATATCTAAGCTTGACATTCTTCTCAACTCTGGATTAACACAAAAGTCCAAAAGGAAGGCTGAAGTAGTTTGTTCTCTTTGCATAGTGACATATTTGTTTAAGAGCATCACTTAGATTTTAAATTTAAAAAAAAATAAATTTCTAAGCATTTGCTTTTATTTTTTCAAACTTCCTAAAAATTAGTATCCTAAAGAGAAATTGTTTTAAGAATATTCTCCAGGAAAAAAAAAATAATCAAGTTTTCATGCAAGTTTAAGCATTTGCAGGGAAAAAAATATTTTTAACTTTTTAAACATGATAAAATGCTTTCACAATGAAACAAGTTACAAAATCCTGAGTACACCCATTCATTTAAACGTCAGCTAGGGATAACCTCAATGGGCACTATGGCTCACACAAAGGCAGTAACAGCGCTAGATGAGACCTATAGCCTTCATATGAATAAAACAGATTATTTTGAAGACAAACTGCTGTTGGTTTGCCTAAATCTATTTACAAATTCTTTTCAAACTGGTTTTAATATTAATAACCCCATCTCCAGACACACTGAGATCAATCCATGCACAACTACTCCAGAGAGAACAAGAGGTCACTAAAAGCCGTGGCCACTCTCAGGCCAGAAACCAAGCCTGCCTCACACAGACTGGACTAATACATAGCACAAACATCTGCTGGGGAACTTCTCCCTGCAGAACTGCACCAAGCACTGCAACCTGCATGACTGTATTTTGAGATGTGACCTAAATGAGGCCTCTTTTCTTCAGGCATGTATACTAATCTGTACTCTAGTTCAAGCAGCAGCTCTTCAAAACACATGAATTGGATGTGATCTAAAAAACTCACTTAAAAATACATGCTTGGGTGCACTTATTTAGGAATATATTTCAGCAAATATTTAACTTTAAGTGCATGCACAAAATATACAGACACAACTAAAGGGTTCAGTATTTTCAAGAGAATGGAGAAGACCTGGAGTTCTAGCCAACAAGATCTAATCTGAAGGAGTTAGAGGTTCTTCTAGTGACTACTGGATAAAATTAAATGAGAATGATTTGACTTTGACATTGAAAACAATCATCTTTTTTCACTAGATAGAGGGGTAAGGAGTCTGTTATGTGTCATTTCGTTAGGACTGAAGTGTTTTGACTAAGTAGAATAAAGTAAGTTGATTTGATACTTTCAAATTATATTTATGAGACAAGCTGTTTTGACTTCATTAAAATAATTCAGTTGTAAGAATAAAGCTAACCTTTTTCTTCCATAAATACAAATGTCTCTATGCTTAAATGAACAGATTATGATGCCCTGCCTTTATCACAGAGTGTTACAATTTAACAAGCATAGAGGTTTGTTGGTGTGAAAATAATAAGGAGATAAGAATGATTCTTTGGAGGTGTTTCCCAAAATGGCAACTTGCTGAACTTTGCTCATAGTTTTTTCTGTCATACCAATATTTTGGAGAAGTTTAATGTCAGAACTCGCTCCAGTTTAGCGATAAGAGGAATACATTTATTCAGAGGACAGGTTTTAGGACCTGAAGAGACTGTCTATATCAAGACATCAGTGCCTGATGCAGCTGCTGTCAAAGGGCTCTCAGGACTGTGGATGAGATTGCATGGGACACTCAGCTACACACTCAAGAGCAAGTGGAGACTTACTTGGAAATATAGTGAAAGTGTTCTCTTGTTTAAATGAAGAAACTTGAAAAGCAAGCATTGGGAAATGGTGTCTATAGCACTTGTCTTGTTAGCCTTCAGGTATCTGATGCTATCAAAGGCCAGCTGCCAGATTTTCACTGTCACTGACCAGAAAGGAAAACTTCCTTTTGTGCATTAATTAATAACAAGCACTAACTTTGCTTGAAGTCCCCCACTTAGGCTACCGTTCACCTCTCCATAACCAAAACATTCTTCTGGGATAGTGTTGAAGTTTCTTTGCTATGAATCAAAGGATGAGAATAAGGAGGCATAAAAAAGATTTAAACAAAGACACTAATAATGATATTTTTGCACCTTCTACTACTTTCAAAAGCACTCATTATTGCTCCTCTAGCTTATTCCAAGTCAAAGACATACTTGCAATTAATTTATAGTGAGGCTTTGTTATGCTTATTGTTCTCAGGAAAATATTTAAATTATATTCTGGTTTTTATAGCTTCCAAGGGCAGGATAACAAAGTGTATACCCCAACTGGGGAATCTTCTGCTAGTCATTAAAGATCCACTGATTAAAAGGATATTAAATTAAAAATCCTTCATAAAGCTGAATCAATCGCTTGGTTTCTTTTTAAAGGTAGCTTTCTATTCTTGATAATAATGGGATTTCTTAATCACAATTTTCCAAATAGAGGATGAATTTATTGGCTTGGTATGCTATTAGGGAAATAGCAAACACCGTGTTGCACATTAGCAAAAGGAAAGAATGCAATAGAATGCAAGAGGAACTCCTTTAGATAAAAAATAAATACAGTTTAAGAACATTTAGAAAGTAGTGTTTGAGTATTTAGATTACATTTTCCCAAAATGCGAACTCCACTGAAGGACGTATCTCCTTTACAAAGAGTCTACAGAAGTGAACTGTGTTTCCTTCAAAGAACAAAAGAAAGTTTGATTAAATTTTCATTTCAGCATTATATGAAGATTGAAACAGCTGTTTGACCACTGGTCATTTTCTCTGCTGGAAAACTCAAATTCATAAGGTCAGAATCCAAGAAAAATCCATAAAAACTGCAAGGTTGTTTCTGGTTTCAGAATTGAATTTGAATCTCGAAGGACAAAATTACTATTGTGTGCCAGGGAGAGTAGAAAAGTGATATGGTTTAGAATAACATCTTCTATAAAGTCTTAAAATTGCATGTTTCTGAACCTTCAGAACTAATGTGACATTTCAAATGTAAAAAAGCTTGAAAATGTATATTTCTGTGACAGTGTCATTCTGTGATAGTTTAATATGTGTATTTCTGTTATCACAGAAATACATATTTTCACATTTTCAATGACATAATTCTTTAAGGAAGGTTCTTAGAGAGCAGTGAAATGTAGAAACTATTGTGTTTGAGAGAACCAACAAGTGTAGGCTTTGAAAACATCTCTGAACGACTTCTCTAGAATACCTCTACTGGTCAATGGAGAAAGATTCCTGTGACCCTCTGACTCAGGTGTAAAAATGAAAGGGGTAAACTATCCTATCCATTACCTATCTTTCCTTATTGACTATAGGAGGTGCCTTGTCAAGAAGGGTAGACAAGACGCTTAGCTTTCAGAAGGCTAAGCCAGGTGAAACTATTTTTTTCCTCAACAATGTAGAACATGTGCTTCCTATTTCCAGGTTTATCTGTTCAACTAGGAGAAGCCACGGTAACAAATCAAAACTCAGAAATAATTCATTATAAGCTGTAATTATGTAGCAGTGGGGGAGTAAGTATACAAAAGGCTTTAAAAAGCTAATTAAGCCTAGGAAATAGAAGATGAAAAGTAACTGAATGTGCACCATAATAGATGCAGCATAAATTATGCTGCAGTGACAGCTCAGATAAAAGACTCCTTATTCGGTTAAAAAAAATATTATTTCACATTTAAACTGAACTCTTACTTTTTGAATACTAAGTTTGTAGATGGAAATTAATATAGGACATTTAAACTGGTAGTGAAATGCCCAGAGCTTTTATATTCTCTTCTCCAGTCCAACACCTTCAAAATACTCTGACTCCTCCGTCTGACAAAAGTTTACTCACATCTCCTTATCATGAGGGGAAAGATACTTTGGAGAATTTCAAGCTTTTCAAGTGGAGTAGAAAAGCTCACCCTTATTCCCATTTTCCCATCTCCCAAAACAGGCAACTCCAACTGCACCTGAAATTTGCTCTGTTTTTTTAACTTCTATGGTGAAATCAGAGGCAGTGTCCTGAAGTCCATTTTCACCACCTTGAAAAATTTCCCTTTACAATAGCTCTCCCATCATTCATCACCTGCTGCTTTCCTATCTCCTGTGTGTCTAGGAGCTGGTTAGACAAGTATAACTTTTTTACCATAGATTTCCTCCTTCACTCTATGTACCTAATGAAGAGCATCCAATAAAAGAAGCAAGATAATCTACTTCATTTTGGAAATTATTTCAACTCAAATTGATCCTCAGCCCAGATTTTTCAAAATCTTTATGATTCATGGCAGTGCCTGAATTCAGTGTGAAGAAATTTAATTTAACCAAAATTCAAATCCTAGGGACCACAAACCGGGAGATGAATTTAACCGAATGTAGTTACTTGCCTATCAAATAGATATCTTCACTTTTTGAACTGGTGTCAATACAAAATCTTTGCGAAGGACTCAGATTTTATATGGTGAATCATAAAGCTACTGAGAAAATGCGGATTTTTTTATTTCATAGGAGAGTTTGATTAGCATTATCAAAAAGCAAAGTCAAGCATATGGAAATGTGTTTCCAGCTTTAATTTCAGCTTGTTTTTTAATATATATAAATGTGTGTGTGTGTAATATATAAAATATATGTTAAAATGCACACATACGTGTATTCATAAAGTAAAAAGAAGATATGGTTTGTTTGATCAAATATCTCAACACCATGATCTTTTCAGAGGAACAGTACCTACTTGTGAATTACACAGACAGTGCCAGAAAGCATTAAAAATACTTCTAATACAGTATTTTACATGTTTCAAGAGGGAAAAATAGCCATTCTAAAATGTTGGAACATTTTAAAGAGAAAATGGTTTATGAAATTAGGCTTTTCTAAGGGGAAGGAAGTTTGAGGAGAAGAAAATTATAGAAGATGCATTTAAGATGTTTAAAAAACCAAACCAAACCAAACCAAACCAAACCAAACCAAACCAAACCAAACAAAAAAACCCAAACAAAAAAAAAAACCCCATACCCAAAAACTTATGTTTTGCTATTGCAAATAACCCTGCTTACTGTTCTATCTTTCAGACTCTTACAGAAGCAGGAGCTGAGTTTCATGGCCCTACAGGACATCCAGAAAATTTTACTATCAACCATACAAAGTCCACAGTTTTTACTCTGAAGGGCTAATAGATACAAAATTTTAAGTCATCACTTTTGCTACCGCCTTTCTGTACGCAGATCATCTTGTTTTGGCAATAAAATTCCTTATCTGAGAGACAACCAAATTTGTTTTTAAAAGACAGGGCAGCTATTTAAAGCTGTTTAGAGACTTGGAGCATAACAATTTTCGTAGCCAAGATAGGTTTGTAGACAGAAGAGAGATTGAGTAGATAAAATATTAGAGGCATAACAATTGCAGTTAAGGATCTGATCCAGCAATTTACGATATATTTATTACTCTTGCCAATAGTCACTGTCTCTGTAATTGAACTAAGTAGTTGATAAGGCCAAAATCATAACAATCCATGAATCTTCATTCAGGGATTATTTTTAATGAACAGACAGTTTTAAGATAAGGACACCAAAAAAATGTGGATGAACCTCATGTAAAATAGATACTTCTGACAAGCCTAAAAAGATAACAGATCATCTAACCTTGTTAGCACAGGAGAAGTCAGTCTGAACAGCTGATCTTTCTATTCACACCTTTGTAGAAAACTATTTGGATTTCAAGGTGACACACATAGTCTCATTTCTCCTGCTGAAACAAAGACCAGAAAAATCCCACAATCTTAGTAAATTACATATTCATTATCATAAATGCGGATCAAATGTTCCTGTCCTTTAAAACATACCTGGATATTAAAAAGCTAAAACGAGTGAGTTAATCTGAGTTTATGTAAGTGATTTGATTTGTGTTTGAATGGTGTGAATACTACAAATCAGGAAATTCAGAAGTTGTTTGGTAAAGTCGAGTAGCAGACAAATCATTAGTCACCATCTCGCAGTAAATCGGTATATGCAGTCCCCTCTGTCAATCCAGGGGAGAAAACGATAATAAGGTGGTGCACCTTCTTACACTCATTAAATATATTTAATTTATCTTATGCTAGTACCTAGAAGCCATAGTTCTAGACCAAGACCTGTGCTAGAATCTGTGTGATACATGAAAATAAACTTTTGTTATAGCTGTGCTTAAAGGCACAAATCAGATTGAGGGCCTTTGTTGCAGTCCACGTGGTACAAAGGGAAAAAAGGTGACATTGTTGTTGCTAACAACTATATGCCTGACTAGAAAGCACAGTGATTAACAGATTGGCAGAAGAAAGTAACCAAGAACTTAAGATCCTGAAACAATGGGAACACTAAAATGAATGCTTCTCTTGGTACAGGGTTAGGAGTTGTAATGAACGAAGGAGGGAATCAGGAATCAGACAACGGAAAGAGAACGAACACAGCATTTGAAAGAGAAGATAAAATATGGGAAAACAGAACAAAAACAGAAAAAAAAAAAGAAAAACACCATGTTTACAGGACCTCCATGACTTCCTTCAAGCCTTCCTTCACTTTCTTTTATATTATTAATTTACAGCAAACTAAGTTTAATCCTATAATTTTGAAGCGTTCCAAAAGTCTCTGCCCGTACGCCTATGCCTATTTTACTTAAGAGATCAGTAAGGATGAAAACCACAAGGAGCCTTGGGAAAAGAGGCCACTTGGGAAGAGAGAAGAGGTGCAACGCATGACACTACCAAAAAGCTTCTAGGGTTCTAAGACGTGAGGTAATGATGAGAGGGGACAGGAGTCAGCTGGGGAAACAAGGGCCTGCCACAACCTGTAAGAGCAGAAAATATAGAGGCTACATACTGGGAGTAGTTACCATGTAAAAACACAGAAAGTCGGCACTCTGCTGGCAAGAAGTGAGCCTGAATTCCAGGTTCTCTCTAAAAGCTCTGTTTTCCTTCTCTGACCCCTCTTGTGAAATCTCAGGAACTCTATAAAAAAGGCAGTATCTTTTGAATAGTACGGCAAAATTCAAGCTTAAGTTCTTTCAGATCATTTTAATTCTCTTACTCTGCTCTCTGTCCGTATGCACAGTTTCCTGCTGATGCAGAATATCAGTTGATATTTTCCATGCATATCTGTAAGCAGAGTTATATTTAACATTTCTTAGTTAACAGAAGGAAACACAGATACTAACACACTAACAAAGATCACTTGAAATATGTTCCTGTTGCAGAAATCACATGTTATTTTTTGACCAATGACTTTTGCCTGTGTTAGGTAAGCCACTGCCCTCTCATGTATTGTTGTTTCTCTTCTCTCNAATCAAATGTTATTTTTTGACTAACGACTTTTGCCTGTGTTAGGTAAGCCCTCTCACGTATTGTTGTTTCTCTTCTCTCTCCAGTATGTTCTTATTAGGACAGACTACCCCATTTCATAAAAGAAAATGTAATAACCGCGTTCAATAATTTTACTTCACAGCCCATGCCATATGAAGCACTCATAAACCCAATACAATTTACATTGCCTAGCAGATCACACCGTCATTTCCTGCTTCTCTCCTTTTGCAAAGTCAACTTTCACATGCAAGAAAGGTGGCGGATCGAAGCCTTATACCCCTTCAGTATGAAAATCTGTATTTGTAACCATCATCCTATTTTAAGCTGTCCAGACTGCAGTGCTTCTAACCAAAAGGTACCGCAAGACAAACGTTCTCCAGAGGAAAAAATCTTGGCTCAGCTGTTTCCACTCCTGAGCTACTGAAAGATTTTTATATGAGCCAGCAATCATTAGCATGAAAATATCTAACAAATGAGCTTGTAGATAGGAGAATAAAGTTCTGAATGAGAAAGCACAAGATAAATTTATTCTTGAAAACTCAAGTGTGCTAGTACAGGAAGATTATTGTTTTCAGTTTAGTCAAAGATTGGTCATTTACAGATTGAATGAAATTTAAGAACTCATTCCCAATGAAACTTCTTTTCTTTTGGGAAGGCTGCGCCTATGTCAGCATTCTACCTGATCCTTTTTAATAGTCAGGGAGAAGAAATGTGTCAGAGGGGAAAGCAATGAGATTATATAGCAGATAACAACAGTTTGGTGAAGACAGATTTTTCATGACAGTTAATGCAACACATCAGTAAGAGATGTTATCCATGGGAGTCCGTAACCTACTAGAATGTCTCATAAAGAAACAAACATACACACACACAAAAAAACCAATCAAACAAACAAACAAAAAAAAGCCACAAAAGCCCCCAAAACCTGAAGACATTTCTCTTTTGTAATTTCTTTTTCACAAATAACTTGTCTAATTGTTTCACTTTTATTACTGAAGGCCAAATGGGATTGAAAAAAATACCTTATTAAAGATGAAAACTAAAAGAAATGTGTCAACCTGTTCACCAAGAATCCCCAGACAAGATGGTGATAATTTATTTATCAGTGCAAAGAAAAATATTTTCAGTGTAAACTTAGATTTTATAAAAACAACTGTAAACAAACTACCACATCAGTGTTGCATAAGAGGTGTTGCATTAAAAAATCCCTTTACAGTGGTTTGCTAATTAAATAATGCTCAATAACTGATAATAATGTTAGATATTAGCTGTCCATTGTTATTTTATAGAGATATCTATCATGTCATGAAATCATAATGTAAGTGTATATGAATAATTTAATCTGTTTTGAATTCATTGAAAACATCCAGTTTTATATGGTACACTTATTCTATATATATGTATATATATATTTGCAACCAGTTATCACAACAGTTGGTCACCAGGGTTCTAAATTGGCCTTTATCGAGCTGCACATTTCCAAAACATTATTTGTGAGTTGAAAACCTCAATTTTCTCATTTTAAAGTTCACTATTTAATATTCCAAATGCTGCTGCACAAAGGATCAAAAAGCACAGCCTACAGATCATGTGGACTGCGAGAATCATTTGTATGCAGGCACATGCAAACCCCTAGCTTTTCTGGCCATCCTTCTGCAGTCATGATTTTCTTATGCACCTTCATGTCACATCCTAGCAATTAAACAGTCTTTGATGAACAAAAACTCAAGGCCCACTCCATTAGCACTTCAATGACTGAACACTTTCAAACAGCAAAATCATATCTTTGCACCTGGCTGATAATGCATTATTTTTTCAGGCACACACCCTCTTTGCCTCAAATGAAATAGAAAAACATGATTTAGTATGCAAACAGAGAGCATTCAGAGCCAGGTGCACTGACACGGACGCACTACTTTCATGCACAGAGCCCAAACCCAGTCCCATGCCCACAGCTCGTATTCTATCCCTGCACATCAGCTATCTCCTTACAGGAGCAGCTCTCATCCTGCACCACAACTCAACAGTGAATTCCAGAACAAAAGCATATGAAGCACTATTACCCTCCTGCAAACTTTCTGGATAGAAGGAGCATGTCTAGCGAAGGATGCACCTTACATTACCATTCCTAAAATATGGCAACTATGTATTTTGCAGTTTTGACTTGTGGATGTTGGTAGATTCAACTTAGTGGCTAAAGATGCTCGTGCCACAAGATATCCACCCATATACGTTCCTTGATCGCTGTTGCTAGACGGGAAGGTGGAATCGCCTCAGACCCACTGCAGTATAGTAACGCAAACTGATGTTAATTTTCAGTTACCTTAGCTTGCTTGATTGTAAACGCTTCAGCTCAGGAACTGGTTCATGTATGCTTCAGCTAGTCCTGCCGTTTGTAACAGGAAGATCAGCTCCAGAGCAAAAAATAGCACCAGCTGCCTCAGACACACAACTTTAATCCATCTCTCTTCATCTGCATATCATTAATATCTCTAGGTGGCCCTGCCTTGGCAGGGGGGATTGGACTAGATGATCTTTCGAGGTCCCTTCCAACCTCTACCATTCTGTGATTCTGTAATTCTGTGATCTCTCTAATGGGTATAAATTCCCCCTTACTGCTGTAAATAACAGTGTAGATGTGTAATAGATGAGCAAATGCTGTTCAGTCTGAAAATAACACCAAAATCTGCAGAGTGCCGAGTAGCAATGTACAGAGCTGCTATACACTGTAATCTGATTGTTCCAGAAGATGTATTTCTTGAAGACCATGCAATTTGCAGAAACAAAACCAAGATCTAAGAGCGAAATGGCAGACCACATTCTGAAACACATTTACACTGAGAAAGATTCTGGGGTCATAGTAAATGAGTTAATTAAGCATGAACAGTTAGCACAGTGCTGTAGATAAGGAAATGGCTGTGATTCCTGGATGCTTCAGCCAGCAAACACTAAGGTTACTGAAGAGCCGGTATTTATCTCTGTAAAGAGTATTAGTGAGACCATTACTGGAATATTATGTCATGCTGTGCAGTGTATACTTTAAAAATTACGTAGTAGAAAGTTAGAAGGGATTCACTAAAGGTCTTCAAAATAACTTGTAATAAAGAAAATCCATCTGTGAAAGCATCATCAGGTTCTAATTTGTTTATCAATTAGAAGGCTAAGATATGACTTGATCAGCATCTACAAATAGATGTAAGTAAAAGATTCCTAGCTTATAGCTCCTTACAACAACAATTTAAAAAATGTACAATGATATCCAATAACCAGAAAACAATGAAAGATAAAGTTTAAGCTCAGGTTTACATTTCAGTCAGAATCACTGGGAAAATATTAGGAGATGTGGATTCTCAAGCATTTTTTAAATCATACCTTTTTTTTCAACATATGCCATATCTTATGAAGAAATTATGTGCAGCCTAGGACTATCACTAAATGAACACAATGGTCCCTTTTGCTCTTAAAATTCATGAAGCTCTGAGTGTTCCTCTAATTCCATGGTTAAAACAAATTTTTTAAAAAGCAAGGAAGTCCCCAGGAAAAATACGTTTATTTTCCTATATGTTTCTCAAGTGGATGTCATCTAGAATTGTATGTGATTGTATTTCAAAGTCCTTCATAGTCTATTCGGAACCTATTTGTCACGTTCAGTACTCAAAGATTAATTTCTAATGACCTTTTAGGAAACACATAAGCTGAGCATCAGGACTTACCAAAGACAATCACAGACCACAGCAAGACCCAGAGCACAATCATAGAATCATAGAATGATTTGATTTGGAAGGGATCTTAAAGATCATCTCGTTCCAACTCCCCTGGGGTTGCCACCCACTAGATTAGGTTGACCAGGACCCCATCCAACCTGGCCTTGAACACTCCCAGGTAAGGGGCATCCACAGCTTCTCTGGGCAACCTGTTCCACTGCCTCACCACCCTCACAGTAAAGAATTTCCTCCTCCTATCTAATCTAAATCTCCCCTCTTTTAGTTTAAACCCATTACCTTTTCTCCTATCATTATCTACCCAAGTAAAGAGTCCCTCTCCATCCTTTTTATAAGACCCTTTTAAGTATTGAAAGGCCTCAGTCAGGTCTCCCCAGAGCCTTCTCTTCTCCAGGCTGAACATCCCCAGCTTTCTCAGTCTTTCTTCACAGGAGACGTGCTCCAGCCCTCTGATTACCTCTGTGGCCCTCCTCTGGACTCGCTCTACCAGGTCCACATTTTTCTTGTCCTGTGTGCCCCAGAGCTGGATGCAGCACTCCAGGTAAATGGAGTGTACAATGTACACTGTAAGACACTCACAGGCAGACTTGAGTTCCATCAGACGGTTTCTAATTTAGCTCTTGCTTAAAATGCTCTAAACAATGTCTCTGCTTTGACTGTCCTAGAGTAAAATCTTCCACTATCATGCTAAGCTGGATTTTCAAAGAATAGAATCATAGAATCATAGAATCACTAAGGTTGGAAAGGACCTCTCAGATCATCAAGTCCAACTGTCAACCTAACACTACCATGCCTGCTAGACCATGTCCTGGAGTGCCACATCTATGCATTTTTTGAACGTCTCCAGGGACGACGATTCAACCACCTCTCTGGGCAGTCCATTCCAATGTCTCACTACTCTTTCCGTGAAGAAGTTTTTCCTAATATCCAATCTGAACCTGCCCTGACGCAACTTGAGACCATTCCCTCTCGTCCTGTC
>VWZZ01007842.1:125180-152386 GCA_013399095.1 Psophia crepitans | reverse complement strand
AGAGGTCCTTTCCAACCTTAGTGATTCTATGATTCTATGATTCTATGATTCTATGATTTCCAACTCAACAGCCAGTGCGGACTGTGACAGCTGGTAGCTGGTCAGCTGTTGTAGCTGATGAGATACTATTTTCCATATATTTGTATCTGACTCCACTACTATCTAAACATACTGTTTGTTCACAAAAAATAGAGCATACAATGGAAAACTGATGTGAAGAAGAAATTTAGAGGCAAAATTAAATATTTGATGTTTAAATGGAAAAGTTACACTCCATATTCCAAGAATGCACAGGGATCAGAACCATAGTTCATCACCTCTGCCACAAATACTCCAAGGAATATAGTATATAAATAAAGTTGAAACTTAAAAAAAACCCAAACCCTTTATTCTACAGAAAGTCTTTGCACACTATCCACACAGAGCTCTGCAGAAGTGTTTTCAGGCATTGGTCATGGGATCCCACCTGTGCAGGTCAGACAATAAATTCAAAAGGAAACACTGACAGGATCAGCTCTTGGGCTTGAAACAGCCTGAGAGTGGGTGCTTTGAGGTACAAAGTCAGGACTACTGTGGTAAAAGCAGCTTCCACCCTACCCTACCTCCCAAGCCAAGGTCCAAACTATTGTTTCCTCTGGCAAGGCCACCACCACTGTTGGAAAGCAAAGTCATGAATGGAAGGTGGCAACTCATGGTCTGAGTATGTCACTCTGAAACGAGGTCCCTGACCTCTGCAGTGCCTCCTGGCCAATGAGCTGCACGAACTTTTACAAAGGCTAAAAATGGCATATTTGGACACTGTTAATTGCATGTAGGGAACTAGCCTGTTTATACCAGCTTTTCGTGTTTGCAATAATTTAAGCACTGCAGTGACTCACTAGGCATTTATTTCTAAGCTTCTAGGAGATGTGCTAAGGAAAAGAAAACAGAAATCTCGCAAAACACTAATCCTGTCTCTCAAGGCTGTGAAATTCAAATGGCCACACAAGTCTTTTGATGCTGATTCTGTTTTACCAGCTATGATCAGGTACCAAGAAAGGAAGTTAGCTAAAACCATGATGTCTGCAAAAAAGCATTACATGACAACTTGACTGGAATGTTAGATGTGAACATCTCTTTTCCAAAGCTTTTATTAAAAAGCTCAGTGTTCAAAGGCAACATTTAAGAGTTACTCAAAGTTCATTTCAAGACAATTCAGCAGATGTGCGCTTAGCCTCACAAGCACTCAAATGTGCAGCGTAGGACAGGATACAAGACTCTTCAGCACTGTCCTGGTTTCAGCTGGGAGAGAGTTAATTTTCTTTAAGAAAGCCAGTATGGGGCTGTGTTTTGGATATGTGCAGGAAGCAGCGCTGATAGTGGAGATGTTTTTGCTGTTGTTGGGCAATGCTTACACAGAGCCAAGGACTTTGCTGTTTCTCGCACCGCCCCGCCGGCGGGATGGCTGGGGGTGTGCGGGGAGNCTTCCCAAGTCACCATTACGCGTGACGGAGCCCTGCTGTCCTGGGGATGGCTGAACCCCTGCCTGCCGTGGGGAGTGAGGAATGAATTCCTTGTTTTGCTTTGCTTGTGCACGTGGCTTTTGCTTCACTGATTAAACTCTTGTACCTGAACCCACGAGTTTTCTCACTTTCCCGCTTCTGGTTCTCTCCCACTTTCTGATACGGGGGACTGAGCGAGCGTGTGCGTGGTGCTCTGCTGCCGGCTGGGGTAAAACCACGACAGGAGAAAAGGACAGAAAGAGTTGCCCATTTTGTTTCACATTGCTTCAATGGAAATGGTTATTCATTATTTACAAGCTTTTGTTCAGGTTTTACTAGCCCAGTCCATCTGAGCACCTGCTGGATTACAGTCTTAAAATAACTGCTAAAACTCATGAGAAATATGGTGTTCCAAAACAAATTCTAGAATGTTGTTATATCAAAGGAAAACAAATAATTAAAAGAATCATTATTTCCATCTAGCACTCATTGCGGAGTAATTGCATATCAAACCCATCTGAGTGCAAGGAAAGAAAATAAAATCCAGAGAGTAATCAAGTCAGTACACTTGAAATTACTAGAATTCATCTGGATTGAAACAAAAGCAAGAAAGAATTATGACAGTGATCAATACCAGCCTAGAAAGTTTCTTTTATTACACCTGTCCTTGCTGCTATATCGCCTTTCCACTTGAGCTAAATCCAGGTAACTTCTTATTTATGACCTGGCTGCTGGTAGCCCGTGATTTGAGCCAGCACAGATCTAGTTGCCAGACTTCTCCATGAGTCCATTTTTTTTTTCTGCGGCTGCTGCTGAAATCTCTGCCTTTGGCCTCAAAGATGGGAAAGAAGTAGGAGAGCATGACCATGCAAGGAAGGTGTGAGATGGGGAGTCGTAACACTTGAATTCTGAATCCTGCTCAGTAACACACTTTCTGTTAGGTAAACTTTTTGTTTTGCCCATCTGTACTAACAAGGCCAATCTGAGGAGCGGTAGGGTAGCACTCACAGCTTCTACTGACTTTCGTTGGATTAGAGGTGCTTGGTGACTTCCAAACCAAGTTCACAGATGCTGGAATTAGGGGCCTCTGAGCATAAGAGGAGAAAGATGCCTGGTGCTGTAAGGACTGCGTAGTCCTAGCTGTGGATCATGAGGAGACTGTAGTTTAGGTTCTGCCCTCCAACCCTGTGGCTGTGAAACAACACAGCAGGAGTCCTACAGATGCTGCTTTGGTAGCAGATTTTACTGAACTTACAGTCACTTTATCTCTGACCTCTTTTGTTTCCCTTCACCCTACAGTTTTTCTCTGAGTGAAAAGCTTCCTTTTAGCATGTCCACTGGGAGCATCTCCTTGCAGGAGGAGAATGGGCAGTTCCAGCAGCACCTGGTAGGAGAGAGGGGAAGGTGAACCGTCATCAGGGAAAATAGTAAAGAACTACATGGAGCCCTGAAAATAACTTGTGGCATGAGTCTCTGACATGGGAGCAAGAGTTTCCTTGCTTCACATCAGGCTCATAAACAGGAATTCTCGATTGGTTATCCCTTAGTTCATAATGGATGGAACTACATCAAGACTGAATAGAGCTCAAACTAAAAATTCGTTACTAGTGCATGTAACAGTGGCATGAAAGTTTCTAGTTATCATCAACAATGATGCTTTATATTTCTAAAGTATCTTCCACAACCCAGGCATTTGTTGCTAACACTAGAAACCTGTATTAGTGCAACCATGCAACAGCCATAATTTTCAGCCTGCAGTAAGCAATTTTCCTTTATTGGCGGAAACCAAGACATATATATTCGAGATTTGCCTAAGGTCAAGCAAAAGATTCTTATCTAGATTTTCAGTGATTTTTTTTTTTTTTTAGCAGAATGGTACACAGTGATAGATCAAAACCTGTAACATTATGTACGGTATTAAGTTATATGTGGTATTGCTCAGCCTTGTAGCTGTTGCAACCATTTCCAACCCCCCAAGCTAGAAACATATTAGTTGTGTTTTAACTTAGCTTTCCAAGTGTGTATAAGACACATTGCTCTGCTCGGCATGATTTGTAGAACAGGGGCTCCGCAGGGACACTGTGTATGGTGCCATAATACTTATCAGTAAAATGCAACATTTATATATTGTGACAGAGGTGACAGAAAAGACCCAGGAATTAACACTCTGTGGCAGGAGGTAGAGTAGACACAGTGTGACATTAATTAACAGCATCATTATTTTAATCAGCTCTTAAACTGGAAACATTAATAACATAAGAGCAGTGAAGCCTGTGTAAGAAAGAAGATGACAAGAATACACATTGATGCCTTAACTCTTGACTGCTGTAGTTTCACACAACTGTCTGTATAATTAGAAGTACTGTATTGTTCTGGATACTTCAGCTCAAAAACAAGAAACATTTCATCATATCATGCATGGAATATAATTTTATACATAAAAAAGAGAAAATGCAGAAATCTGAAGAAAGGAGAAGTTTCCCACATTATTTGCCAGTGACTGTCAGTGAGGTACTGAAAACATTTTTGTATAGAAAGTGAACCATTTCCAGCTCATTTCTGTGCTGGATGATGTCACATTTGCTTGAATAGGTTATTATTAGGCTCCCTCCAGTTTGACAAATGCGTTTGAGCTGTCAGATTGTGTCTAAAGGCAGCCACTCACTCCTTTGTTTTTAGTCCCAAATTACACGACAGTTATTGTTAAACTCAAGGTGCCTCCATGCAAAACCAATCCAGTCTTTGTGACTGTGCACTTTCCACTGACTAATCAATAGATAAGCAATTTACATGGCCTGTGGCTTCTGGTTCAGCCACTGGCTTTTAATAGAAATCACTGCTTTGGAAGAAACAAAGACCTTTAAAAGGATTGAAAGAGTCGTACATAATTAAGATTTTCTGCCTGTATATTTATTCTTTGATACTAGCACACAGAGAAAAAATTAAAATATGCAGGAATTTTGCCTCTTTCATTTAAAAATGTACTGTTTTCAGTTTATGTATTTTCATTACTCGTGGACAGTTTCTATGCTACTTGTCTAGAGAGAGCTAGGAAAAAGAAGGAAGTCAGTGGAATACTTGTAGAAAATGTAGTAGTACTAACACGCCTTTGTACTTCTCTAGGCAGCTTTGAACTTACTCCTTGCTGAAAATTAGTGGATTTTGTACTGGGATATTGGCTAGGATTCACTGGCTGCTGACACAGCTGATGACCACCTCTTATCTCTCGTTTGTGGCCTATGGAAAACTGCAGTGTGGCATCAAAATCATAAAGATGTATCTTTGATAGCGTGGAGGAAGAAAGGTGATTCACCTTCTCATGTCTGCTGTCTGGTATTTCCAGTTGCTGACAGAAGACCGAAGAAAATTACCTTTTACGCTCAAAGGATTTAGTGAAGTTTGAAGGACACTGTACTGCTGGTAAATTGCACTATGTTGTATTAATAATCTTTTCTTTTTGAACAACAATATTACTTTTACAAAGCTGAAGTTAGGTGACATTGCCACCCACAATATATTTGATTTCTCCCAGAATAATTTACATCCCCTTTCGTTGATTAGCCTCATGATGAGGAGGAGCCTTCTGCACGACTTGTAGGGTAGCGCCATTCAATCATTTGCTTACTGTGAGGGAGAAGATGGTTTCCATGAGTCAACAAACAAGTATTCCCTATACTCTGAAATTATTGCACCCTCCTGAAAGACTGAAAATTCTTGACCAGAGCTGCATAAGATCAGTAGAGAACTGAAGGTCTCACACCTGTCTGAATAAAAGCAATTGGGTAAAGAGAAACACAGCTTTGAATGAAAGACCTGGCTCACTGTTTGAAGAAATTTCTGAGATGTCATGTTTCAGGAGGGAATTCAGGTCTGGGAAGCCTCAAGTACCTACTGCCTGGAGAGAATCAGGGTTAGAAGGACACAACTTCTTATGTTTAAGTTTAGGGAGTCCCTGTGGGTCCCCTCCTGTGACAAATTTGAGACTGCTCTTCATCACCTAAAGCTCATCTGCAGATTCATCTGTAAAGGCAAAATGATGCAAACTGGATGCTGGAGCAATGAACACTGCACAAAGTACAGAAGTTCTTTTTGTGCCTTGTGTCTGTCTTTCCCCATTGCTTTGCAGTGTCATCTAGTCTCATTCATTCAGTGCTCCAATTCAGGAACTTTTTTTTTTAAATTAAAATCTTCAAAGATTTTCCTCCTCTGCAGTCTGTATCCTTGACGTGTTAGATATAATATAACGATCTCTTGGAGACCAAAGGCTCTCATGCTCAATAAATCCTTTGAGACTTTTTACCATCTGTCAATCATGAGCCTGATAAATCTTCCTACTTAAGGCAATTTAGAACTTTTCAATAGGCCACTTGAGCTTACAGCATCTTTTAAAAAATGGCCTGAAAGGAAAAAAAGTTGATGAAAAGCAGAAGACAAATAGCTCTCATTCCAATGGGTGTTTTTAAAGTAGCTTATGTCTGTCCCAGTTGCTGTTATAAAGCCACCAGGCATATGCTTCTTTGCATTTACATTGGCTATTTAATGATTAACCTAGACCTTGTACAGCTAGGCACTATGTTTGCCAGTGGGGATGAAGCTGCCAAATTCCGCACTGAAACTACAGTCTAACAAAGAATGTAAATGCTGGTTTAAGATGGGGCAGCAAACCTGAATGCCTCTTTGAATGGATTTTGTATTATTTAACTGAAGAGTCAAGTCTCCACTCTATGAATTAAGGAGAAACTAAGCCATGTTAAGCAAGAAACTAAGGGTACTTGGTATCATTCAGTAAAATATTTTATCCTTGCTACAGCCAGATACGGAAGGTGACAGATAATTGGGCACATAATTAGTACAAGTGACAAATGATGACATGGAGACCTATGTGAATGCAAGATGTATTTCCTCTGTAACCACCAAAGATTTTGAGAAATATGTAACCAGTTATTTGTTCTATTAGTTGTGTAAGATTTTAAACATGCATTGAGCAAGAGTAAAAAATAATATTTCTGCATTACACAAGCAGCAACAACAACTTTGTATTTTACTTGCTCAGAGTTCTGTGGACATAATGTCAGTAAAATTTATTCTAAAGTCTAGAATCATTGAGACCAGATAGTGGATAATGGCTCAAGAGCAGACCTGAAGAGAACTCAACATGAGCCGGCAGTGTGTGCTGGCAGCCCAGAAAGCCAACCGTGTCCTGGGCTGCATCAAAACCATGTGGCCAGTGGGTCGAGGGAGGTGATTCTCCCCCTCTACTCCACTCTTGTGAGACCCCACCTGGAGTACTGCATCCAGCTCTGGGGTCCCCAGTACAGGAAAGACATGGAGCTGCTGGAGCAAATCCAGAGGAGGGCCACAGAGTTGAGAGGACTGGAGCATCGCTGCTACGAGGACAGGCTGAGGGAGTTGGACTTGTTCAGCCTGGAGAAGAGAAGGCTCCGGGGAGACCTGATTGCGACTTTCTAGTACCTAAAGGAAACCTACAGGAAAGCTGGAGAGGGGCTGTTTCTTAGGCAGTGTAATGACAGGACAAGGGGGAATGGGTTTAAACTAAAAGAGGGGGGATTTAGATTGGATGTTTGGAAGAAATTCTTCCATGTGAGGGTGGTGAGGCACTGGAACAGGGTGCCCAGAGAAGCTGTGGAGGCCCCATCCCTGGAAGTGTTCAAGGCCAGGTTGGATGGGGCTTTGGGCAACCTGGTCTAGTGGAGGGTGTCCCTGCCCATGGCAGGGGGTTGGAACTAGATGATCTTCCAACACAACCCATTCTATGATTTTGTGATTCTATGATTCTATAAATTCTGTCTAAAGTGAATCTGTGAGATGACCCTGCTAAAACAAGTGCCTAACACAGTACAGCTTGCTGTAGTGCTACAAAAGAACTGAAAGTTTCTGGTAGTGGAAGAAATCATTGTCTAATAAAGGTGACATGATGAATTTTATGAATAAAAAAAAACATATAAAAGCTCAAGGTTATTATTTATAAAATGACCCAATAAATGCTTTTTTGTTTTCTTCCCTCCTGGAACCAGTCATGCCTTTGGTTACAGGTGACATGAAGTGAAAACCAAATTACAGAAAAAGGTATTAAGGGAATAAAAGTCCTTTTCGCCATTTCTGTCATTCAAATAAACTCTGACTAATGACAGGAGAAAACTTTTCAGTTGAGTATCCACAAGAAAGTGGATAAAGAACTTCCTCTCATCCGGGAGGTGGTTGAGAATGTGCACAGCAGCACATTAACCCACCTCTGGGATTTCAACAGAAAGGCTGGCAAGTTAGCAAAGATCGTCTCTGAACTCAAGAAATCTAGAAACTGATCAAAATCCTCTTCCTTTGAGGCAGAAAGTATATACATATTTCTTTCTCTTCTGTAAATATTTTGGTCATTAATTTTAAGAAAATCTAATTTGTAGAAACAATTTATTTGTCTTTCAGGAATATTATACACAGTTGCAATGACTCAGCGTGAGTCTTTTTGCTTTGCAAAAAAACTTAGATACTGTGCTGATTTGTTTTGCTTTAGAAATCTAAATTTTGCAGAAATATGTTGACATGTTTACTGTTGTAAGCAGTTGTAACAACACGTGGTCTGGTTTTGACTTGGGAAATTACTTGAGCAATGAAAAAACTAACTGGAAACAGGCATATAGAGCAACAAGAGCTGCAAGTTATGCTAGTTTTGTTAAAGGGAGAAAATAAACCTCATGTAGCTTTACACTGCTGTTTTTGTTCTGAGGTTTGGAGCTTGTTTTTTTAATTGTTAAGCAGATGTCCATTAACAAGTAGCACTTTCATTGCACTGTTTTTCCGTTAAGCATTGGAAATGGATGTGGGAGTTGGGTGCTCACTTAAAAGTTGGGGTAATGTGTAGTATATGGGTGAGAGAGTGGTGGGTTTAGGTCCAATCTTTATAAAATGTTGCATCCCCTTGGTTCATAGAGAAGGAGTTGTGCTATCTTTGCACTTTGTATCAGTTTGGATGGCTAATCCTTTGATGTCAAAGTGCTGCCTGGTGTTCCTGTATCCTTTCCCTCCTTCCCAGCACTCAGCTGTAAGGCTGGATGCGCAGAAACTTTTCAGTGGTTTTGGACTGTGGTACCTAATCTTCCAGTCACCGAGATGGGAGTGTGTCGTTTCCTTCCCAGGCAGGGACTGAGTGCCCCCCCAGGTCTCAAATGTGGCATGTACACCTGAGCTGGAGGGTTTGGAAGTGACTTTTTGGCTTGCAAAAGCAGGTATTGCCATAAGCACCACCATTTCAGCAGGGTGGTGTCTGTGGTCTGGTGTGCTGTTCTTGCTGATGGCTGTGATTCTTTCACTTGTGGTTTTCTAGGAAATATCACCATTGAGTATGTAGCAAATCACCACTGTTTGCTTAGGAAGGTGAGGCAGCATGGAGAGCATTCAGCCCTGCTTGTTAGAGGGCACACACCATTCACCCTCATTAAGACTCTCCCAGTGTTTGTTAAGGGTGAATAAAAGCATCAAAGCTTGGTCCTTCTCCAGCTGCCTGCTGACATTAACTGTTGTCAAGACGAACTCAAAGGTTGGATAGCATTTCTGCCTGCTGTGCTGTATTGATCTTGTATTTATGACACTAAAGTAATTAAAATTATGTCTGTGACAACAGTTTGTGAAGTCCCTCAGATAGAACTGAACTGTCATTGTACAAATGAACAGTCTTGTAAGAAAGAGACACAGTGCGAAAGAATATCAGAGGCAGAGAGAAAATTATATTCATTTCCACAAACTTACTTATCTGAAATAATTGCTAGCAATTATACACAGCAATTCTGCATTCCAAATGGCATCAATGATACCAAAGTAAGCTGAGATATTTGTTTTTTGGCTGACTCTTTGATCTACTTGTAAGTAAAAGACATTTCACATGCTGGGCCATGATATCTTGCAGTGTCAAGAAACTAACAGGCTAATTGCAGGAGCTGTAGGAACTGAACCACCGCACTGCTGGGATCACAAGATGATATGGCAGATATTTTCTTAAATAGTTACTTAATAGCTTAGTTATTATCGTAATCCTTCTAAATTAATATTTATTAACATAAATAAAATTTTAGTTTACTCTTAGAATGACCAAGTCATGTTTTCAGATACTTCTGTGCTCAAAAAATAAATTTAGCTGGAGGCAAAAGCAGATTTTTTTTGTCAATTGCAAATGCAAATACAACTATAAAACATTTCTAATGTTACATGTCAGGTGCCTACCACAGTTATCTCATGCATTTACTGCAGTTGTTCATCAAATCTAGTAAATAAATTTCTGTATTACCGTATAGCAACGTACCATTCAGACTGCAAAATCAAAGAAATAGAAATAAAAGAAGTCTACACTGAGGTTTTTTCATGAGTTTGAATGCTTTTCACATGCACACAATACATTTCGATCCTACTTTCTGTGCTTATTGTAAATTTGTATTATCAATGTTTTTTCAAACATAGCATACTGTATGCTACTTAAAAATATGTTATCATAGAATCATAGAATTATAGAATAGTTTGGGTTGGAAGGGACCTTAAAGACTATCTAGTTTCACCCCCCCTGCCATGGGCAGGGACACCCTCCACTAGACCAGATTACCCAAAGCCCCATCCAACCTGGCCTTGAACACTGCCAGGGTGTTTTCACTTAAAAATATGTAAAACATTTCACTAACTAAATACCATACTGACATTTATTTTCTGAATTTAATGAAATTCTAGCCCAAAGATATCACTTTATAATAAGGATGATTCTTTCTACTGTATTTTTTACCTTGAGGCACAGAATTCAATCCAGTCTTTCTAGAACAGCAGCAAGATCTTTTCAGGGAGAGAGAATCTTGGTCTTCTCCCTGTATAAAAATTTTATTTAAAGTACAAAACAAAACACACACACACACATAGGATGGGCAGAGTGAGTGCAAACATTCTGATTAACCAATAGGATACTAAGAGACAGACCATTTACCAGGTAATCCCAGATGCTGTAAGAGCCTTCCTTTTCATAGAATCATAGAATGGTTTGGGTTGGAAGGGACCACAAGGATCATCTAGTTCCAACCCACCCACCATGGGCAGGGAGATCCTACTTTAGTCCAGATTGCCCAAAGCCCCATCCAACCTGGCCTTAAAACTTCCAGGGATGGGACATCCACAACCTCTCTGGGCAAATGTCTTTGTTCTTTGCTTACATTTAGCCAACCGATGCATTATTAAATGAAATTAAATGAACCAGCAAAGTGGAAGCACAATTTATATCTTTCTTATTACTCTTTCTAAAATGTTCTTTATCACAGAAATAAAAATAAATTGGTATATTAAATATTAGTATACGAATTATTAAATATCTGGTAACTGTGGAAGAAAAAGACTATGTCAGGACAGGAGGAAGGCAGATACTAGACTGTCATGAAGAGCAGAAAAGATGGACGGTTGGACTTGATGGTCTCAGAGGTCCTTTCCAACCTTAGTGATTCTATGATTCTATGATTCTATGATTCTATGTCTGAGAGGCAAGGACACAACCAGAAGTACTCACAAGCAGCAAAATCCATCAGAAGGAGGTGAAAAAAATTTCAAATATTCATATTTATCAAAAAGATTTGATTTGAAAATAAATGAATCTGATGAATGAAATGAAAGAATCTGATAATTTTTTTTTCTGACATACAGTCCTTAATTGAGGAAGCAGATTTACTGGTAATGAATATTTTTTTTGTTCTTATTTTGTCTGTTCAGCTCCTAGATACTCTTAAAAAATAGAGTTCTACTATAACCACCTTTCTCATTTTCTCAGTCCATGACATTTGTGCATTACTTTCTTTTTACAGTTTTACAGAAGAAATACAAATTTAAAAAAGGAGATGCCTCTCATTTTCAACACTGCTTTCTATGTCATGTTCAATTCCCCAACACGATCTGACCAAATTTATCATATGTCTTAATTTATTTTCTTCCCCTGGGTGCCACAGTTTGTTTTCCTCAAGTAGACTGAATCTTATTAATCACTTCCCTGTTTATAGAAAGGTACAGCTAAACTGCAAAATGTAGCCTCTCCTGAAAAGCCAGAGGTTTACCTACTGAGCCAGGCTTTCTGGTCCATCTGGGCTGCAGTCAGTGCTGCAGGGAGGGTGGCTGTGCTTCAGCTCTGGTTTTGAGGGCACCTTGATTAAGCTGGAACAGACTTATTTTACAAGAGATTTCAATGCCCCTCTCACTTTGAGGGGCATTCATCGCGGCGGGGGGGTGAGTGTGTGTGTGAGGATTATAACTGCTTATATCCAACCATGGTAGATCAAGATGGAAAGCAAATTTTTTCTAACCAAATTTAGCTCATGTCTGCTCCTGTCTGTGCCTAGGATATGCATACAATCCTCTGTCTTTTTAGGATCAAATAAATGGCTTTCTTCTTCTCAGTCCCTTGTTGGACACTGTTGTATTCACTGAAATATAACTAATTTGTGAAGAGGAAAATTAGGCCTATAGCTATGCAGTTAGAAACAATTATTAACACAAAAATGAACAGCTTTACTTTAGTACTTGCATTGCGTTAGGAACAAGTGTATGGAAGAAAGATGACTCTGCAAGTGAATAGCTTAATGGTACGTGATATAAACTTGAGGATTTTATGGAACTATCATCTAAACCCTATGAAAGAAAAGGAATAAAGTCAAGATGTCAACAGAAGGCCAAGGGTTTTGATGGTTCTGAAGGGAATTTTTTTTATTTGTTTGCTCATAAATATTAGAAACCTAATCACTAAACAAAGTGGAAATTTATATTTTTTTAGTATAAAACGGATCTCACTGGCCATCACTAAATCTTTGAACACAGCTGGAGTATTAGTCAAAGTTTATAATCCTTATCTGGAAAGGACTTAATAGACACAGAGGCAAGAAAAGGGTAGAGGCACTTAATTTCAAAACAGTGTTGTCTGTTCCAGAATTGCAGACAACTTTAAAGCGAATAATCTCAGAAGTTCAAAAATCGATGTGTTAATAGATAAAGCACAGACTAGAAAACAGAAAGATCAATGACGTAAACACCCATCTACAGGAAGCCGGAAAAAACCCTTGTTATTAGGGAGGATATTCATCTGACCAAGACATTCGAAAGGACTTCTACTGCCAGTATTAGGAATTTTCTAGAAAGTAAAAAAAAATTAAATCCCAATTTCTTCAGGCAAGAACTTCGCACTCAATTACTATTGAGTTGAAAATGTGTGGGGTTTTTTCCACAGAACTAATAATGAATGATTACTTAAGTGCAAATGATCAAGACTTGATTACATTTTTGAAAGAAGAAGAAATTACAAAGAAGCAATATGCGTGCTGGAAGATTTGAAAGTTGAACATCACAGAGCAGAAAACAATATGCCAATTCATTTGTGAAAAGAATTTAAACAGAAAAATTTGAAAGACATTACTTGCTGTACCTTTTTTTTTTTTTTTTACTCTTTCTACCAAAGTAATTCTAGCTCCATGTACCATTTGTGTGTTCTGGTAAATTATCTACATTTACTTTCATAAACAAAATGCATGATTTATCATCTGCTATATAATTATTAAAAAATGTGCAATAGGTTGGCTTGAATGGTGATTATGGCAAATTTATGTGAGTATTGTGATCATTCAGATCCACAATTACTTTCCAATAAGCCTTTGCCTTTTGTGAGTTTGCAGTTTACTTTTTATTGCTATTAAAGCAAATAAGAGTTTCAGCTAAGATGAACAAGTATGGTGAAGAAGTGCTTTGATCCAGCATCAATACTTTATTTACAATCAAATCTTTTATATCTACTATGTTAATATTTGCTCCCTAATATCCTGGCCCTGCCTTGTTCTGTAGACAAATATTCCATGTAGTAGTAAGAGGCCATTTAATTTTATTGTAAGAAATAACTGTATTTGCCTGGTAAGTTTTATTCATCATCACTTTGTACAGTTTAAGAAGCATGATTCAGTTAGTTTTTGCTTGCTTACTGCTAATTTATCTCAATATCTTCTCCACTGTTTCATTAAGAAAAGAAAATATGTTTATTACATGATACTTTCTCTTCATTCCCTCTTGAAGGCTGGTGCTACTTTTACCTTCCTAAAGTCTTCCCCTGGGTTCCAGCTGTTCATAAGTTGTATAAAAAAAAAGTAATAATAAGCTCCATAGATTGCTGTTTAGGCTGCAGCCTCATAAACACATGTGGAGATATGTGGCTTTATTTGCACTACTGACTTCAATTTAGCTATTAAGATACCTTAGACTACATATAAATTTGAAAGCTTGTAATATTATGATGTACTGGAGACACTAAACTTATCCAAATTCATATTCTAATAAAGTGTAAATATGCCATTGTCAAGCACCATTAGATAAACCACAAATGTGTTGCTCCCTGGGAGAACAGATTTGTTCTGTTGGTTTACTGTGAAGTCCTGAGGAGGAAACTTAATAGCTGTGAGGGCAGAAAGAGAGCAGGGTATAGAAGAGTGCTAAAGCAGTGGGTTTTATTCTTCTTGGGAATGTCTAGTAGTGCAGTGCTCAAGTGGTATTTATGCACATTTTTTATGTCTTAGCACGTTTATTTGACATGATTTTCACATGTTTTTGATTTCTTAAGAGTCCTTAATGAATGTTTTATCACGTTTTCTTGCTAGACTTCCAGTTTGCAATTTTTACATATAGTAGTCATGAAGTCTTCTCATTGTTGATTGTCCTGGGGGACATGTTGGCTAGGGAACTTCTGCAGAGAGGAAATATATATGGCAGCTGGGGGAACACCAAAGCACTGTTTCACAGATGATTCCCTGAAGCATGGAGGGGAAGTGGTAAAGAATGAAAGAAATTAAAAGTAAATATCTGAAATAAATAACAGTGATTTTTGCCTATGACCTGTCAATATATATTTAAAGGACATAATTTTTTTTCTGTTCTCCATAGCACTAGTTTTCTTAACTGCCTGGAGAGAAAAGTTTGGGAAAGATCACAAGATCTTCATTATAAACATCAGAAAATAAAGAAAAGCACTTCTGAAATTATTTTTAAGAGGTAATTAACACTGCATCAATGCTTACAGTTTACGTTGAGTATAGCGTCAATATGTGTCAAGGGTAAGTATATTAAATGAGAATATACCATGCTTCTGAGCAGAAGAAAAGATGTTCATAGAATTTTCTGCAAGCACAAGAAAAAAAGGCAAGCCCAGCGTAAGAGAAACAGAAGGTGATTTGAATCTGTCTAGCTAAAGGCTTTAGGATGGAGGCAAGGTAAAACCCTGTCATGGTAGGCTTTAATTCCAGTTACAGTAAAATAAGGAAAAAAGAAAAAAAGTAATAGTTCAATTCATGACAGAAGGCTGCTAAATAAGTAAAGAAAGAGGTGAGTAAAGAGACTGAAATAACATGAAAAGTCCAAGGCATATAGGAAGAAGATCCTGGGGAACACCCTGTTCAAATTCTACCCATTGATTTCAGTGGGTGTAAAATTTGGTTTCACTCCATGAATAGCTTGTTGAAATACCAGAGCAAAACCTTTTAAGCTGATACTTGTGGCAGTCCCAAAGATAAATTTTCTCACCAACAGCTGTGTGAATGGTTGGAGAAAAGTTAGATGCAGATTAAAAAAAATGTAATTAACTAGCCTTTTTATTGTGTGTGGATTTGTTATTTGGGTTTTTTTTGTGTGTGGTTTGTTTTTTTTCAAGTAGGCAGGACAGAATTTGTGAAAAAGATGATGTCCTTGTGTTTCATAGTGCAAAGTATGTTAGCATATGACAACTCACATTATCCTTCGTGTAGCTTGAGTAAGATGCAAGAGTGGAAGTTGTTTGCTCACATACGTAAAGGCTTTCATCAGAAAACAGTGTATAAACAATGTCCTTAACCCATTCACTAAAACTGATAAATGACAAGAATACCTCTTAGACCTTTTTCATGGAGAGCAAGGCTACAGACAAGAGTTTCAAAACCAGGATCTGTGGTGAATGGGTAGGTATGGATAATACCGAAGAATCAAGTGGTCTCACAGATCTAGGGCCGATCATGCAAGAGGCAGGCCAGAGTTAAAACCTTGCCTGCAGAGAACAGGCCTGTTTTCAGTTACATTGCAGTTGAGCTCAGATAAAGTAATAAAGAAGCTTACCCAGCAGGGGACTTTGTTATCGCTTTCATACAAAGTCTTTTTCCACGTTTTCTGCAATGCTTGTACTTACTCCACTGCCTTTGCCCTCCTGATTTCAGTGGTCAAAGCTACTTGCTATGATTGCCTGAAAATCAATAAGCAATTGCTGAAATTGCCTTCTACATAGGTGGAAAAATACTGTGAACCTCAATGACTTAAGAGAATTTTTCTCCTTGTACCCCCATCAGTTCTGTCAAGGAAGCAGTATTTATCGAGGCTGCCACCTCCAGGGAAAATCTGCATCATGAAATGGAGAGTGGTACAAAGACTCCAACCTAGCAGAGACCTTTGCTGTGCAAATATTACAGGGACTCACACCTGTGCGTGGAGAGGTCATTTTAAACAATGCTACACCTGAGCTAACAAATCCTAACTTATGTGCACAGTTACAGTTAGTTTTATTATGTTCTTTGGGGAGGAGCCATGTCAGACAGTAAAGAATTTGCTTGTTGGTTTATTCCTCTGGAAAATATTCCTGAGAACTCCTTTGGGAGCAATATATTTGGAAAGGCTTCCTGACACCAAGGCTGTGTTTCCAAAAGCAGTGGTGGACTATGTGCCATGTCTTGAAGCATCAAGACCAGTGTTGATAATCTGTCACCCTTGTCCTTTAAAGTACATGTCTCTTTGGGGTGTAACTGGTGAGAACTTCACCTCTGCTGGTGCCTAATGGAGGAAGACTGGCTCTTGCGCTAGAAAAGAGATCACAATATTAACAATATAGACTATTCGGCAAACCAAAATATGATTGGGGACCTTTACTTCTGTTCATATTAAGATGACAAGGTAGATGTTGAAGGGTAGTTCCATTAGTCTCCATACAGACAAGTTGTTAGTATGCCCCTTGGCATGGCTTTTGCCTACTAATATAGTCACAAAGAATACCCGGTCTTGGGGAGCAGTGTAGTGCTTCTCATTGTGCATGTAGATGAAACCACCATGTGTTGGGTTGGGGGAAGGTTTAGTTGCAGAGTACCGGCTGTGTTGTGCCTGCTGACCTCAGCACCAGAGGGTGGTCACCAGCCCAGTATGTATGTCAGTTTTGTCCAACTGTTACAGTATCACCTATAGCCGAGTTAGGTTACAGTCATCTTTGGAGTAAGACAGTTTTGTAAATTATTTTGCTTTGTGGAAAAAAAGTAAATCTCCTATTTTTGTTTCTTAACATTGGGTAGCTGTATCCAAGTGTTCATCAAATACTTTTTCAGATACATACAGTCATCCTAATTTATTCAGGAACACAACAATTGAATGTTTATTTTAAAACTTCCAGGACTCTCAAGCAAAACCTAAATTCTGTGGTGTCAGACTGCATGGTAGCTAGTGGAGTTTTCCTATTCCCCATGTTTCACAGTAAACTTTAATAAGAATAATATATGTATGCCCAGATCCTGGAAAATTAATTGGAAAACTATATATGACTCTTGTTCTCTCTATATCCCACCGTTGCAGAAAGCAGACTTTGACAGAAGCTGGATACTTTATTGTACTGGGGAACTTGCAAGTTTCGTTTCAGCAGGAGTTGCCAATTGCAACAAATTATGTTCAGTTTTATGAGCAGTGGTCACTGGAGACTGAGCTAAATTGGATTTGCACTCAAATCCCACAGCCTGTGCCTTTTTAGGAGAAACTGGTGCTCAGATGATGGTAGGATTTAAATATGGTTATTTATGATATGCTACAAATTTACTTCTGTAAACAAAAATACTTTCATGTAAAAGAGCAAAACCAGGATGTCAAGAAGAAAAACTACAGGGACTGATGGTTACCTCTGTAATATCCATATTTTCTAAACAACTGTATTATTAATTTCATAAAGCTTCAGAAAATTCTGACAGTATTGCAAACTCTGATGTTCAGATTATATGAATTGATTAAGCTGGTGATCAATAGCAATGCATGTCCTTCCAACTAAATCAAAAGTTTAGAGACGGCATCCTGCAGAAAATGGAACTCATAGGAAGCAGGGAACCAGTGCTGAAGCAAAAGTTGTTACCTGTTTTCACTCCTGTTTAGCTAAAATTCAGGGATAGTTTCTGTTTGGATGAAAAGTTCCATGTCTCTTTGATGTTGATTTGTTTATTTACAAAGAAAGTACAAGGTCTCCTTTGCCCAAACACAGAGGATCTACTTTTCTTACAGCTCCAAGGATCTTTCAGGTCGCTTTCCAGCCAAGATCCCAATTTCTGTTTGTTTTTCTCTCTTTTCCCCTTTCTTCTGCTTTGTTGTTGCCTGGAAACCTTTTTTCTCACTTCTGCCATTTCTCTTACGAACACTCCAGGAAGGGGGAGGACTACCTGTGCGCTTTGGTCAGCAGCAGGTGCAGTGGGAGCAGCATGAGGCTCAAGCACTCTTAGTAAAGACAGATCTTCAGGAACTTTAGCTTTTAAACACCAGAAGTATTGGCAAGTTTCTGTTAGACTCACATACACAAACTCAGACTTTGCAAAGGCTTTGGCTGAAGCCACATGGGGTGATTTTCAACAGGGTGGCAAAAGGGACATTCTTGAGGAAAAAACTCAGCCCTGCCAAATGTCATGGGCCTTTTGCAGAGTCAGGGGCCAGTAGAACTGCTGTAAGAAAGGATAAATACTGTTAATATTTAAACAAATGTATATTTTCTTCTGGATGGGTTCCTAGCTGAACTATTCTTCTGGAATTTTTCCATTAAAGTATGATCTCAGGCAGACATCTGGCCTGGAAAATTTCTGCCCATTTAGCTTGGCAAGGTTAAAAAAAAAGTAAACAAGGTGTTACAATGGGAAGTGTCTGGCAACATTACTGATGGATGGAGCCAACCAATATGCATAAGGGTCAATAATAATTCTATAATGTATGCATACATGAATGAAGCTCAGTGGCAGACTCCCAAATGGATTAATCGCATAATTTGTAGGCACTTTTGGGCAAGCCTAATGGGAAACCTTGCTCTTTGAATTAGTCAGAGTGAGAGCTTTTGCCACTACGTGCGATGTTTGTTGGTGAAGGGTTTTTCTGTAGGCTGCTGAGTGCACTGTGCATACAAGCCTCTCTAAATGGCCCATTCACTGCTGTTAAGATGACAGGCTTCATATCATAAAGGAGAGTTTTTCTGCTTGTGTTACTTCCACTGGAGACATCAGAGTATACTAAGTAAAGCTGTGGCAATTTATGGAAACCTGCTCTTTGTGTGGTTATTTGTTTCCTTCGGTAGCACAGTCTGTGTAATCAGCTCTCATTCCTCCAGTTCTCTCACAGTTTTTTCTTCTGCTTTGTTACCCTGGAAGTGAAGTTGAACAAGTTCCACTTGGTAACCAGATCCTAGCTATCATCTGTTTTATCAGGTCAGTTGAATCTAAACTTTGCTTCAACAGTTGTGACAAAGGATGAGCAGTAACTTAGCTTCCTGAACAGCTTCTCTTGTCTGAAAGGAAAAGAGATGAGGTGAGTGGAGATGAAAGAAGCCTTGTACATGACTTCAACAAAGTTAAGTGTTATGTGTCCTGTAGCTATTTTAATTAAAAGGCTGGGGACAGTTTTTGGTACCACATTACTTGTGGTAATGGTTATTTTTTATGTTTCTAGCTTAAAAACTGTTCAGAAATGTTGCATACATAATAGCCTCTCCTAAATTTGTGTGGACTTGTTAGTGGAAATTGAAGATGAAGGCACTGCAATGTATCTTCATTGGAATACAACTGACGTACTTAATATAACTTAAATTAATTAACTCTGGTTGAAAGTCTACTATTTTTTTCTACTCATCATAAAACTTAAATAACTTAAGTGGTCACCTCTTAACAACAAAGTCCATTTCATAGTAGCAAGGTCTGGTTTTGAATTTTTGTGGGAAACTGTGGTGGGTCCGCAGATCCCTTGGCAGAGCATGAGGCTTTTGTCCTCAACTAGAGATTGTTATGTGCCCTTGAAGATGCAGAGCTCCCTGGACAAAAGAGAGGTAAACAACTTGCAGGAACTGAAAGAACTCGTGAGACCGCAAGATAAGAAAGTTGGATGAGTTTGGGTAGAGACTGATGTGTATAGCTGTGACCAATAGTTCATTGTGTATATGTAGTAAGCACCAATGATATCAAGGCACATATATGTAGAAAAAATATAAAAGCTAGCTGTGAAATACAATAAACGGAATGTTGGAATGTTGGAATGTTGCCTTATGTGTCGAGTCTGTCTCAACAATGACAAGTCTTTAAGATATTTTTGTTTCCTGTAAAACAGGCCTATAGCTCCTGATGATTGTCTGATGAGGGCTGTATTTGTAAGATACATTACTCTGACATTCTCTTGTCCTGAAAGAAGCTTCCCAAATTTGTTCAGCAAAACCTTATTTATTTATTTTTTACTTTCTAGTGAAGACTCACTTATGTGGTGGTGCTCACAGAACACGGATAATGGCAATTTTATGAAACATTGTGTGTATACTTACATTTCAGTGAAATTTTGTTCTCATGCTGATGATTACATTATTTTCCTGTTACTTTTGTCCCCTCTGTCACATAATTCATGTCAGTTAGATTTCAGATACACTGGAAGAGAGAATGAAGTTTGTAATTACTTGTTTGAGATTCTGAGTACATATCTAAAAACTATAAAAAAAAGAAACATAGCAAAATGGTGATAAACCCAGACGGAGAGGTGGAGGCAGGATTTCTTTTTTAAGACACACTAGCAGAAAGCAGGAGGCTTGAGGCCAAATCCCAGCATTATCTCAGATTTACTGGGTGACCTTGGACAGGTCACCTGGGCCCTGAATTAGTGCAGAGGGCTGTAGACCTTCCTTTTGGCAGTAATGCCATCTTGAACAAGGGTGGAATTACTCATATACGTGCTTAAGGGTTTTGCTGAACGGTGGCCTTAATGTCTCTGTGCATCAGTTCCTTGCCCACACCAGCATGTGTGGTTTTGTTTAGGTTTCAGGTTTTTTATGGCCTCGATTGTTTTATGCTATGTCTTTGTGAGTATAATAGTGTAACCCAGCATGCTGCGACTGTGTTCTCAGTCAGGGTCTCTATACAGTCTTGTGATTTAAAAGAAGGTAAATCTTAAGGTGTAGCTAAACAGGTTACCGTGTGGTAGTGTGAGTGGTGAACGTAGAGCTTCTCACTTCTGTTACGGTAATCGCATGTGTGCATGCCCTAGTTCCCTGAATAATGTAAGACAGTCCTCACTGAAATACCGTGTATGAGTAATTATTCCATTAAAGTTTTTAATGTGCTTAAAACTAAAGTTACAATATATAAACATGCATACTAATAGCCTATGATGTATATCAGCCCAGAATTTATAGGAACTTTTTTTTCTTTTAAACTTTGTTATCGACTAGTAGGTTGGTGATGTCTTATTTGGAAGCATCAGAGTCAGGGATATTTATAAAAAGATGCAAAGTACAGCCACTGAGAAAATTTTTGATGAAGCGTTTCTGTTGAAAATTTCAATTATCCAAACCTATAAACTTTTCAGAGGAAAATTTAGATTAATTGCTCAGTGACATTCTCTTACTTTTGTTTGTTTTCAAGTTGTTGATGCCTCCTTGTTTTGATAATTAAAAACAAAAAAAATACTTTTTATTATATGAAATTTTTTTATATTCAATTTTAAATTATTTTATATGGAACAAAGTAATTAAAGTCAACAGCAATAAAATAAAATAACTTAATGGGCCACTATTTCTCAGGTTTTGTTTGCCAGTGTTTCTGGAAATTAATTTTAGATGCTGATTTAACCTGCAGAGGTTCTTTTGGAGGTCTTTTGAGTTTGCAGCTTTTTTCTAATAACCTACCTAAGGATGCTAGGAAAGCTAAACTCTTCCAGTAGAACTTCTTCACTAGACACTGGAGATGGACCTACAAATAAGAAGTACAAGTCCATTGGTTTTACTAACCTAATCCTAGGTTAGCATCACTGATACAAAAGAAAGATACTGCTAAGAAAGTTGAAGAAATGAATATGGTAAGTCTCAAGATTTATATCTGAGTGAGGCACCAGTGACAGAGAACAAGAAAGGAATTAGATCTATCTCACATCTCTCTGCTTGAACATGATCCTTAGGTGGGCCTGTGTGGATGAATTTCTATCCTGAAGGGTGAACAATGAGATGTATTTGAAGTTTGGCCCCCATTGGGAGAATGTAGTTGAGAATGTCACTAGACCAACATCAGTATAAGAATAAAATTTTTTTCCCAAAGTTTTGAATTTGTTCGCCATGACGTGAGTGTAATACTTCTTAAAGCAAATAAGTATCAAGTCTGTCATGTTTCAGATATTGTACAGAACTTAACTGCAGGATTAAAAGCCTCTCATCTTTAATATTAATGACCTACTAAAAAGAGGTCAAGTCGGAACGTTTGTTTACTGATTAAACAGCACCTGACTTAGTTTTTTGCTAAATGGAAAAAAGAATGTCTATCTTTTCTTATTGGCTTATTTCTACACTTCATATGGTATCTCCTACTGTACTTTGTAGTTATATTCTCTGTAAAATTCTCTTTTTGAACACTGCTGTAGTATGCATATACTTGATGAATTTACTGGCAAAATCAGCTGCTGATTTACTGGTGGGGTAAAATGGAGAGCTAAGTGAGTTTTTGTTTTTCCCCATTGCTCTGAGTCAATTATGGTCTGGCACTATGAAATATTATAGCATCCGCTTTGCAGCTGCACTGATTATCTCCCTTTTGCGTTCAGTGACGGCTGCAATGCGCAGCAGTCAAGTTGCACCGCCCATTTGTAGCTCATCCGGGTAGGACAGTAGGGTAGTGCTTTAGTCAAGATGTCTACTACTGGGGTGCTCACGTAACAGAACTGCATGTTTGTCACTAAAAGTTCCCGTAGTCTAGTCACGGATCTGATTCACAGCCTATTGAAAGTAATGTCTCTGCTTTGTCCTTGGGCAGAGCCAAACTAAAAGAGAACTAAAAACATTCTCTGCTAAAAGCGTTTCAGCGCCTGAACCCAGGAGCCTTCAGGCCCACACATGAAGCTCTGTTACTTAAGCTAAGCAACTACGCCAGATGGTAATTAGTTAGAATAAGCTGCTCTTCTGTGCGTGGACTACACAGAACAGGAATGAGAAAGAGGGTTAAAACCCCCTATCTTACAAACACGTTATGAAGGCGGGAGATTAGCATGCAAAATTTTCAAACGACTCGCTGGGTATGCCTACACTGTTCTGAAAAGGTGGTCCCCAGAGTCACACTGAAGTCCCTGCAGACAGTTTACAAGGCTGCCTTGTGCAGCCACCCACCTGCTGGGGCATGTAACGCTGCAGGCGAGCCCGTGGGCAGGAGCAGCGCTGCCGTGGGTACTGTCGCGGGGCTGATCAGCCTGTGCTTGAGTGTCACAGGGGGGCAGATCACAATAGGCGATATTCCCTCTCATTCCCTAAGAAATGTTCAGAAACAACTCCATACAGCAAAGTGAGGTCCCAGCAATACTTTCAGTCCCTGGAAGCACATCTGTTGTGAGAGGGGAATAACGCTTCAAAGACCTAGGGCAACCGAGAGAATGATTCTTGATTTCTTCGTATCAATTTGGCCTTGAAACAAAATTGCTCCTTGTTCAACTGACAGGATAACTCTAAGGAGATCACTGCAGAGTTTTCAGTGCTCTTGGTGTCAGCTGAAAACACCGTGTGATTTCAGAAACACTGGCAGCTGCTTTAATGGAACAAGTGAACAAGTGAACTGAAATGACAACTTTATTACGAATAAATCTGAGAGAAAACAGTGCCATTCTTTGCTACCTCACAGACATTTAACTTCTGGAGGAAGAGGTGATGTGCTTTTCTCTGTGTGGCGAACAGTGTATTCCTTACACTGATTGATGAATTTGTACAGAATACCATAGCCTTCTCAAGTTCATCCAAACAGCATTTGGTCTCCTAAATTTGTGGCTAGAATGGTTCTTTTAAGACTCATTGAAATTTTTAAAACATGTTGAGACTATCATGAATAACTAAAAGAATATGGTTTCATGTAAGACAGAATCCATTAGACATTTTGTTTGTATATGTGCTTGTGTCATCCAGAAATTCAGGACCATGTCCGTTTTAGAAGCTTTTGCATTAACTGTCCTGATATTAGTAGGAAGGAAGACTTTTTAAAAAACCCCAAATGCTAAATCACTGTTAACTGAAACTTAACCTTTTGTCAAGTTAATGATTTGTTCTCTGTTGTTATTTTTGTGCAGATTAACTGCTTTCTGTGCTACTAAATTTCTTACCTCATTCTCCTCTAAAATATATTCATATTATTTCATTAACTCTTCCTTACAGCACTGCATGTGAAACTGTGTAAACCAGCGTCTGCCTGCATGTGGAGACCACAGCAACCTGTGTGGCTCTGCAATGGTTTGAAGTCTTGTTCTTATGAAGAGTGCATATTGCTCCATAAATAAATTCCACTTGAAGGTTTCTGTTAGAGCTCACCAGCAGTACAGTGATGAGTCAGTGAGTTTAGGGCAAGAAGTTTCTGTTTAGATTGATACAGAATAGGACGGCTTTGAATTGCAAAGATGACTGGATCCTGAAATTATAAATAATCTATTTCTACATATTTAATGGAAGATAACTGAAATGGAAGTGCATTGAGTGACTTGAAAGTATATCCAATTACACAGTTTGATCAGCTTACCCAGGGTTCAGTTTAGGGGTTAGACTTGCTTTGAGAAGGGAGTTGGACTGGCTGATCTCCACCCAGAGGTCCCTCCCAGCCTACACGATTCGATGATATAAATAACAAGCAGAATTTAGATAGTTCAGCCACACACCACTTATTAAAACGTGTTGCTCCCTCAGTAGTCAGCTCTGCACTTCTGTGGGAGCTAGGATTCCCTGGGTAACGGGAAGATGTAGGTAGTGGGCTGTGCTGCAGAGCTGCATTGTGGGCTGTGTTACTGCACTGCCCTGCAAGCTGCCCCTGAAAAGTGACTCAGGCATCTCTGCATCAGGCTTCAGGCAAACACAAGGAGCCACCGTAAGCTTGGCATTGTGTTCCAGCGAATACACCCCACTGGGGGCTGGAGATCTGTGGGTGCGTGGCACAGACTGAGACCACGGGTCTGCCCAGAGAAGCCTGGATGTACTCAGTGCTCTCGCTCCAGCTCAGGGCCAACCCTGCAAGGATGGGAGCTCGCTCTCTTCAGAGGTGCTTACAGGCCTGTCTGTGTATGGTTTTCTCCAGCAGTTCTGGGGACAGCACTGAAGACAAATCCCATCCCACGCAGTGACACAGAGGCAGCATTGGTCTTTGACATTTATTGGCAGGACCTTTGGGCAAACGTGGCAATACCACTTGTCAACCACAGCTGGACGTGAAAGCAAGATAGAAGTGATCAGCATTGAACTGGAGTGTATAGAGACTCAGGCCATGTGTTGTGCTGTTCATGGCACAATCAGTCTGTGTTGTCCCTTCCTCCTTCTTCTCCCAGCTTTAGATGCTGAGGATGATGTCGTATGGTATGGGGTATCCCTTTGGTCAGTTGGGGTCAGCTGTCCTGCCTGTGTCCGCTCCCAACTTCTTGTTCACCCCCAGCCTGTTTGCTGCTGTGGCGGTGCGAGAAGCAGAAAAGACCTTGGCCTTGCTGGCACTGCTCAGCAGCAACTGAAACATCCCTGTATTATCACTTATAGCAGCTTTCCAATATGTAAAGGGGCCTACAGGAAAGCTGTAGAGGGACTGTTTGCAAGGTCATGTAGTGATAGGACAAGGAGTAATGACCTGAAGCTGAAGAAGGGTAGATTTAGGTTAGATGTGAGGAAGAAATTCTTTCCTGTGAGGATGATGAGGCCCTGGTACAGGGTGTCCAGAGAAGCTGTGGCTGTCCCATCCCTGGCAGTGTTCAAGGCCAGGCTGGATGGGGCTTTGGGCAACCTGGTCTAGTGGAGGGTGTCCCTGCCCATGGCAGAGGGTTTGGAACTAGATGATCTTTGAGGTGCCTTCCAACCCCAATCATTCTGTGATTCTATGATTCTATAACTCTATCCTGTTTTCAGCACAAATCCCAAACATAGCCCTGTACTAGTTACTATGAACAAAAGTAACTCTATCCCAGCTGAAACAAGGACATAGTTTTAAAATGTTGAAATAGAAATAAACCAGAAGAAATCAGTTGTATTTCTTAATTATGGGGAATATATCCCTAGTTAGCAAAACAGCTTTTGGTCCTTAATCTGTTCTGATCAATGAAAAAACACTTTCCAGGGTAAGAATGCAATTCCAGTTTCAATTTCAAATGGAACTTGACATAAATCACAAATTGATCATTCTATAATTAAGTTGTTCATAATTTTCAATCATTAGACTGTAGAAAAGCTAAGAATTTGGATAAATCTGTGCCACATAATCATGTAATTATATTAGCATATTCGCAGTGAGAAGTAAAAGTAAGATTTAAAATAATTGTTTAAGTGAAAGGTTTTTTTCTCGATGCTTTAAGGTATGCTTGAAATTGCTATAATTCTAGTTAATCTCCTCGGGTTCCTTGAATAGATGTATAGTAATGAGTTTTTCATTTGTAGCTTCTATAGATCTTTCATGTTGCAACAAAGCATGAATTTTAAAACATGTAATTTGTTACTCTAAAAAACCTCAAAGCTCATAGAGGACCTCAGGAAAAAAGGTTGTTTCAGGCATTAAAACTAACTTTGCTGTTAAAAGGTTGTTATGGCTTCAAAGTGTCAGCAGTCTTTTCAATTTGCATTTATTGAATTTCACTTCAGTTTGAATACTAATATCTGTGGAGTGTAACTAACAAATCTTGTTTGGTTTTAGTCATTTTATTGCCACATGTTCAAGAATCAGAATTAATGGCTCTCTTGAGGAGAGTTACAATTGTATTAATCCAGAATAATCTAAATCTGATCAAATCTATCAAAAAATAATGAGGTTATAAAATAAAATACCTTTTAAAGCATAAATATAGCAGTAGTAATTTGAAGTATCTCAATTTCTATGATCTAAGGAAAATATAATTTAATAACCTAAAATTAAGGATATTCTTATTCAAATTTGAATGGGAAACAAGTAGCGAAAAATAAAATCTTAAATGTTCACACTTTATGTTTGTGAGAAGTAGTCAGAGATTTTGATCTGGATCTGAATCTCTAGAGATGTTAGCCCTCATTTTCCTCCTCAGGAATTGATTGACTTATAAATAAAGGCTGTAATCTCTGTTGTATCAATGATTATTCTATAGCATTTCTCTGTAGAGGTGGCTGTGTGAAAGAGCTCCTGGATCCTGTAGGTATTGAACTTTACACCACATTGATAATTGGACTCAGAGTGAATCCACAAGGACTTTTTGCAACAGTAAATATATTTTGGGAGCTTATTTGCTCCCGTCTGTTAGCAGGCACTGCAAGGCGGAGCTGATCCAAAGCTCCTCAGAGGTATGGGCAAAATTGAATTTTCCTGTTCAACATCTTTGTTGATGATTTGGATGAGGGAATTGAGTGCACCCTCAGTAAGTTTGCAGACGATACCAAGCTGGGGGGAAGTGTCGATCTGCCGGAGGGTAGGATGGCTCTGCAGAGGGACCTGGACAGGTTGGATC
>VWZZ01007842.1:113925-124891 GCA_013399095.1 Psophia crepitans | reverse complement strand
TTGTCACCCAAAGGATGACAAAGAAATTTTTTTTTGTCCTCATCAGCAGTGGCAGCAAAATTGAATTTTGCATTGAAAGCATGGGTTAGGAAGGCTTGGAGGGTCAGGGGTGGTGCAGAACCAATGCCTGAGTAATGAGGAAAGAGCTTTCTCCAGAGGCAGCTATCTACTTTGTGTCTGTTTAGGGTGGATCTTGTCCGTACGACAGCTTTAAATGTTTATTTGAATGAGGTTAATTCAGACCAGTGCAGTGAAGATGTGATATATGTAAAACAAAAATTGTGAGGAATTTGCTACATATTTTCTTTACGTTGTGTTCTGAAAGGGGGAAAGTTAAATGCGACAATTTCAAGAGTTGTATTTACAGTTATCAATTATGCTAACTTCACTTTTCCAACATAGGTGCCTGGACACGTTCTATTTCTGTGAAGTACAGTAGGCAGAGCTGTTCAGCATTCTCTGTAACATTCCTCCTGACTTCTACCGGGGTGGGGGGGAAGGGGGACAGGGATTAAAGGAAGAAGAGAGATGCTTTTTGTTTACTTTTGTTTTCTATTATTTCCTAGGTGTTAAATATGTCAAAACCCTTTTAAGAAAAGAAGTTAGGAGCTGACGTCCAGAATTTCACTCTCAGGTATTATCCTGGGTGTAGGAAAGTGACAAGCGAGGCGAGTGACAGCAAAAATATTTAGCAATCTCTTTCTTCCCTTTTCTAAAATTGCTCTTTTTTCCTACTGATTTTCTGTCCCAGTCACTGCTGCTGACCTGATCTGCATGAACAAGAATTTCTTGTTTAAATAAATATATCCAAAATGTTCAGTATTAACAATAATGGAAAAACCCCCACCCTTGATACAATAGGAAGAAATGTTCTTTTTATTATTAATATTTGAGCTTCAGATGGAAAAGATGAAAGATTTCTATTTCCTCTGCTTAGGGAAGCATCAAAAGTTAAATAATACAAATTCATTTGTAGATGAAAATAGCCCTGAGAAGTCTCAGGCGCTGCACCGCTTAAGCTGATCGGTTCCCAGACTTAGGAACCCTTGGGAGAGAGCAATGCAGAATATGTCCTCTGCTAATCAGACTTTAGAAAGTACATCACCGAGTAAAGAAATCTTTCAAGCATCTTAGACCCAGAGCAATTACTGAGCTCATCAAATCCATTTGTCTTGAGATACTGAAATAAAAGTGTGACAAGTATCATTCGAACACTAGTCTGAGACAGTGTAGTCAGTATTATAATACTCTCTAACATATCTTCAGAAATAATGACTACTGTTGTGATGAACCTTAACTTTTACGTCTCCTGATTTAGTTATGTATTTAACTTTAAAAGTTTTGAATTACACCATAGCATTTTTGTCGTGGTTTAGACAGCTATTTTATTTCCTGATGCCTCCCCCCCCATGACGAGGAGAAAATAGGAAAAAAAATGGAAATGTGTGGGTTGAAATAGAAACAGATTTAATAGAAGAGTAAAACCCTTAATACCAACCCCAACACCAGTGTAAACCACAGCAGGTTACGCTCAGGCAGTGCAGGGGGTGAGCTGCACCCCCCAGCAGTGAGTGCTGGTGCCGCACACAGCGAGCAGCGCAGCTCCAGCCAGAACGCGACAGTCACCGCGTCCGGCAGGGCCGGGCTGGGGGCACAGAGTGGGGCTCAGGGGTGGGTGGTGGGCGAGACCCTCCAGGGGCGGCAGCCATCACAGGGAGAGGGTCATCCCAGAGAGCCCCCTAATGTACAGGGAGCGTGAGTTCGTGGCACGGAACGCTACTGTGGGCCGGCTCGGGGCAGGTGCCCGGGCTTTCGACCCTCCCAGCTTTGCACCTGGCTGCCTCAAACTGCTCAAGGTCTTGATCCCTGTGGAAACCTGCATTCCACCCCTGGCCATCAGCTAACGCAAAGTGTCCTATCGACTTTGTTCTCACAGAATTAACTGCTGCCCTCTGCTCTAAAATGCAGCTTCTCTGTGCAGGAAATTAGTTCTGTGATTCTATCCCAGCAAAACCAGGACAATTCTAAATTTTCTTTTTGTGTCCCCTCCCCACACCCTTTGCTGATTTAATTGCTTGTTTGTCAGTTTCCTTCTCTGAACAGTTCTTCCATTTTCCCATTGCTTCATCACTTTTTCTGTTGCAGTGCATGCTGTTATCCTAGAGGCGATATCTGTTTTTTTAGAGTTGAGCATATTTTACCACTCTGTTTAAAAAAACACTGATGGGAAACTTGCAGCATCTTAAATCCTCACTTCGTCTCATCATTTGAACTTATATCTATCTATAGGTATTAAAGTAGTTAATTTGCATATTTCGTTGTCAATACACACAGTATCTATCATACTAAGTGAAATAGAACTGACTTCTGATTAAAACCGTCTATAAATAGTCTTGTTCTTCTACGCGTGTAGGTTATTGCGGTGGCTACAGTTACACCTTCCTTTCCGTGCATATGCTTCTGCTGTTGTTACACCAAAGTGAGTTTTGGGACCAGGGCTAAGGGAAAAGATACCCTTGGGGTAATGCTGGAGTAGTGGATTTTAAAAAAAAAAAAAAAAAAGGCTTGAACAATGTATGACGTAGGGAAAGGGATGGAAGAATCTTCTCATGTTAACATCTGGATTCATCAGAGACAATCCAACACCAATAGAGAGCAGAACGAGGACTTCTATTCCCACAAATGCATTTGAAATACAAAATTCGATGTTCTTCAAGAAGTTGCTTCCACTGATATTAAGAGAATTCCAACTGAAGACGTGTAAGTGAAAAGCAGTTTAGTATTAGCACTACTTGCAGCCGTAGTTACAACATTACTAGTACATGATACATACCGAACACCAAATAATCTCAAACCAAAATGCTTTTGCAAGATATGGTTTGTTCCAGACTAAGGGGTAGAGAAAGTGTCTGACTTGTAAGTTCACCATTTTACCACTTAAAGGCGGAACTGCATGGTTTGTGTTTGCAAACGTTCAGAGTTCTGTGGATCCCATACAATTGCTGAATAGTTCATATACCTCTGCCTTAATGAGTACAGATTACAAAATTGAATACTTAATACAACGATACAACTTTAAAAAGGGAAATATGGGAAATATTCAGTAACTATCAATAAAATTTTAATGAAATGTGACATTTTGAAAAGAGGCTTTATTCCAAAGATCTCAGAACTGAACCATGAACTTTGCATTAAAGGATAGAATTTCTAGGTTTTAATGTATAGGTTTATAATGTATCGATGTCAAGGGATATAATGTACAGTTTGAACACCAGAAGGGCCTATGAGGCTGTGAGCAGCATTTCAGATGAAGTAAAATTAAGCAGAATTTAGTCTTTATCTGTCTTGACATGATGACTTTAAAAAGGGAGAAGTCAGATGTTCTGGTGCCAGTGCATAATGACCCTCACTTTAAAAACGTGTGGCTTATTTCTTATTTCAGTATGCCTAGCTTTACTTTATATCATTAGCTCCAGTCATATTTCTTCTTTTGATCCTGTCTTCCTAAACAGATGTAATTTCTCCCCTAAAACATTTGTATTGACTGAAACTACTTTATCATCTAATGAATCAGCAAAGCACTAACCCCCTTGCTTGACATAAAGGATCTTTAAATCAATGGGACTTTAATTAAATAGATGTTAAAGGGCTTCATTGAACACGAACCTTGAGTTGCCACATCTTGAATAGATGATGTATTTTTATGTTACCTGTCTACGCTGTAGCTTGGCCTTATCACAGAAGCGATCACTTGAGAGTCATAGGTTTTCTGTTCAACCACTACAAGTAAGTAAGTAAGTAAATTCTGTGTCTCTATCCCATTTTGGAATTTTTCTTTGCTGCCAAAGTTCACTGGTTGATTTTTATTGAGTTTAATTTTTAAAGCTACATGCAGCACTGTATTTGTCGAACTGATCTTTCTGCTTCTTCAGATCAGAGCCATGCAGGCTAAGCTGAGCATTGTTCGAGCATTATCAGTGAGAGGCCAGTTACTGGGATCATGGTAACTTTCATTTTTGTTTTACTTTATGTGTCTTTTGTTCTACAGTGTAATGGAAAACCCTACTAACGTAGAGGAAATCCTGAGATTAAAAGAAGAGTTTTGCTTTGAAATGGATTTGAGAGAGTGGAGAATCAACGTGAAAAGACCTGAGTTTGAACAAGAAATGAGATTGCCTAAAAATAAACATTCAGTGCCATTTTAGAGGATGTAGGGTATCTGAAAAACCTATATGAAACTGACAGATGTTATTAACCCTATGGGAGATCCATGCCTTTCTTTTGTAGTAGATGGCATCCAGATTTTACCTCCTCCTGATATCAGATTGACTTGCCAAATGTGCTTCCAAATAAATCTTGTATTAATAATTATTTGTCCTTCAAACCCCCAAGTTTCCTTTGGGATTATGTTCACAGCAGGATACTAGCCTTCATCTGAAGCTCACAAATTTGACACCTTTGCCACATTTGCTCATATGTAAACTCAATTATAGAAAAGGTCTTTGTAGGACCTTGATGCTGTCTGTAAAATAACAACTGGCTTCAAAGTGTTATTGATTTATTAGAAAGATCAAAGCTGTCACAAGAACTTGTTTAAACAATAGAAACAAATTTTGAAAAGCCTTTTATAGACTAAAAGTTCTGTGACGACTACTGCTACGCAACTAGCTCTTTGTTTTGAGTTTAGCCAAATGTCATACTCAGAATGACCTTTAGCATCCCTGTTTATTTAGATGTGGCTATTTCCAGTAGCTGTCCAGCCTTATGTTTACCCTTTTCTCCCTATTTGTGTTCTAATTTCTAGAAGAAATATTGTTTGCCTTGTTTGTACGTTCCTACCATTTTATAAATTGTTTCATTACTTCTATGGATAAGCCCGAGTTAAGGATGAGCTCCTCTCCTGTAGCTTGGGCTGAATGTGCAGTTGCAAATTTGTGTGCTTCATGCCACACACCTTTCACACACTACTTCTACTGGGTGTTCAGAAATAGCTCCATTTCAGTCACCAGGATTTCATCTCTCTGAGGGCTTTGATTAGGTCTGAGTAAGGAGTTCTTCAAAACACAAAAATATCATAGGGGTAAAAGCCCATTCTGATATTTTTCCAGCAAGACCTCAGTTACTAACCAAATTCTTCTACCATGTGCTGGAATTTATTGATAAAATTTCAACCAGGAACGAGCACTAGCTGTTCAATGTTTACCATTACTTCAGCTTGATAGGTAAGGGAGAAGGAGACTCTTGTGCCTGGTTATCACAGGTCTGTATTTCTGATAATCACCTGATTAAAAGTGACAGAAACCATGTATACAGAACTATCTCATAATCCACTTTTTTTTTCCTGTCTGCCCATTATTTGTCTGTTAGGCTAGCCCAAGGAACTACAAGATGATCTCCCTAAGCAAAAGAAACACTTGCTTGTGCCAGTTCAATGAACGGTTGGATGAATGGCTAATCACCAAGGGAATGACTGATCACAATACAGGAATCATATAACTAGTGCCAATGCAGACACAACCCACCATTATTTACAGATTAGCTCAATGAGACAGAGGGAATATGCATCTGCAAAGTATTGCGGTGTGTGATCCAGTGAGCACATTGTGAATATTCATAACTTGGGCATGATGAACAGCATAGAAGCTGCCAAATCATTTCAACAGGCCAAAGGACGTTTTGGAAACAGTGAAGAAAACTGTTTATCTTTATGAGGTGACTTGCTGGAGACAAAAGGGCCTTTGTTCTCTTTGCAGTCCCATGAAGGTATCACCTTCCAAGGAGTCTGTTCCATGGGAAGCTGACAATTTCTTTAAAACTTTCCATTAGATAGCTTCAGATACATCTCCTACTTCAGATTTGGTTTGTTTGAAACTGAGTAGAAACCAGTGGGGTCCATCCCAACTATCTCCAATGCCTTTCTTTGTCTGTCTGTCCCAATAGTGACATGCAGTAGTGGCATAATGCAACAGGGGTTCCTGCCAACGTGGTACAGACTTGTTACAGCACATAAAATGTCTCCATAGGTATGTGTACATTTTTAATAGTACTTAAATGCCCTATCTAATTCTTGAACATTTGTGTTTGCATGGTAACCATCAGCTGGGATCTTGCTGGTCATCCCAAGCTCACAGAAGGGGCCATCTATCAGTCTAGGTTGAGCACAGAAAGGCACATACAGACGATAATTATACTGTCCTTTATATGGGAATGGGCAATGTTTCCATTTTCGCTGGTCGTAGAATCATAGAATCACTAAGGTTGGAAAGGACCTCCAAGATCATCAAGTCCAACCGTCAACCTAACACCACCATGACTACTAGATCATGTCCTGGAGTGCCACATCTACATGTTTTTTTAATGTCCTTGTCTTGTTAGTATTGCTTTGGTTGTGAATAATCTGTGCTTATCTTCTTTTGTACAATATAGTTCTCTTAAACCTCTGTTGACTTGTGAGTTCAGGCACACAGAAACACATGCACAAACTTATTAAGAAACTTTCTTTTGAGTATTCTGTGGGTTAAAAACAGTAGAGCTGCCACTGCTGCAAACATTCACTATGTTAATGCCAAATCATTTTTATAGAGTAGGGAATGAAGATTGTAATTATGTTAGGTAGAAAGGCAGAAGTAAGTAAAAGGAAAAAATAAACAAAGATGGATAGAATTGAAAGACAAAATGGGGAGAAAGGTGGGGAAGGGAGCAAAGGCTGCAACACAGTGATTCTAACACTTTACCACATTTTCCTCACAAATTAATACTTGAAGATGCTGAATAAATAGAACACAATAATTAAAAAACAGCTACAAAACCCCCAAACTCCCTTTTTTATACTTCTAAATTGATATTTTTGCCTCCTGTTACATCAGTTGGAGTCCTGTTGCAGTTTGAGGAGAGCATATATTTTTCCCAGTTGAGGGCTGTAATGAAAAATAAAAAATGGTAACTGAGTTCAATTTTCCTGCCTTAAAAATTAACTGGAAATACAGTAGAAATCTTTCCTCATCTATTCATTTCACTTCAGTCTCAATTCCAGCTTGTGTACCTCTTCCAATAGTATAGAACTATCTTCAGGGAAAAAAATAATTTCCTATCCCCAAAACATTCTAGGAGTGCTAAAAGTTCTGCTGTACTCATATATACCTATTTTTATGAAAGACTGGTCTGTGCATCAAGGCTGCATTGCTGGTTGCTGTAGGAACTTCCTAAGTTTAACTGTGTTAATGCAGAGAAAAAAAAGCATACAGATAGAAGTATCACTGTTTGTGGTTACCTTCAGGCAGGTCAGATTGATGGAATGCCACTTCTGAAAGGATATCACAGAATATTTTGTCTTCCTCAAAGGGCGTTTTGCTCTTTGGAGATGTTTCCGGTGGCACCATATTGTGCCTCTTTTCCTAGAGAACATCACTTTTCTGTACCTGTTTCAAATGGAGCCATTGCAGATGAATAGTTATTTAGAAGTAGTTGGTGCTGGGTTCTAAAAACATCAGGATTTCTTCTTGTCTGATCTAAGAGTTATTAAATACCAAACATAATCATGTCAGTGAATTTGACCTTGTGAATTCACTGAGAAATTGATTTTAACACTTTCTGTTCCTATGGACTTTCATTTTTCTGTAGATTTATGTGAATGCCGATGTTGCTTGTTTTACACATGCAGTGAGATGTTTATCTAAAGTTGTCTACAAATGTCTCATAAAAAACCCAAAACATAAAGAACATAACTCTTCTGCAGGCACCCTAATGCTCCCTAAGTTAATAAGAGATTGAAGAGTTCAGAAGATACTTCAGTTTTTAATCTTTAATAAAGTAATTTAGCTGGTTTCAGCTCCTTAAATACTCCTCTACCCAGAGGTTTATATCTCATGTTTATAAGAAGATTTAATAAGTATTAATTATGTCAGCAGTGAAGCTTGTATTATGAAATATTTCATTATTTAAGGCTGACATTTCTGTAATCTATATGTTAACATTTTAAAAGGATCTTTCTGGACTGTCTGTTTGTTGGTTGAGTTGGGTTTTTTTTGATTGTGTGTTTGTGTTTTTTCCATTTAAGTACTGTTAAATCATGCCATTTTAGTCTTTGCTCACTGTCCTGGTTTCAGGTGAGATGGAGTTAATTTTCTTTCTAGTAACAGGTACAGTGATGAGTTTTGGATTTAGGATGAGAATAATGCTGATAACATACTGATGTTTTTAGTTGTTGCTAGGTCGTTGTAGTGTCTATACTAAGCCAAGGACTTTTCAGCTTCCCACGCCCTTCCAGGTGCACAAGAAGCTGGAGAGCACAGCCAGGACAGCTGGCCCAGGCTGGCCAGAGGGATATTCCCTGCCACAGAATGGCAGGGAATGCTCCAGATATAACTGGGGAAGAGAACCGGGAGGGGGAATTGCTGCTCAGAAACCGACCAGACATTGGATTGCTGGTTTTTTCCTTCTGCGTGTGGTGAGCAGTTGCATTTGTGCATCACTTGCTTTGTGTGTATATGTATGTGCATATATAAAAAAGGATTTTATTATTGTTTTTATTGTTATTGTTGTTATTATTATTATTAATATTATATTCCTTTGCTATCATATTAAGCTGTCTTTATCTCAACCCACTAGTTTTCTTTTCCATTCTTCTCCCCATCCCCTTGTGGGGGGAGGGGTGAGCAAGCGGCTGTATGGTGCTTAGTTACCAACTAGGATTAAACCACAACACTCAGTCACCTTATTTGCAAACTACAGAACAATGAGTGGTGAGGATCAGCAAGATGAGGCACACTGGTGCTTGCACAACAGCCATTCTGAATTGGTCACATCTACTTTTAGCATGTGTCTTTGTAAGGAATGGTCACATTTACTTTTCACATGTGCTTGGTGAAGGCAATGCTGCTCCTAACAGCTCTCCCTGACTTAATATATCAGGTATTAAGCTGCTGCTGGCATGTTGCCTGATTTATAGACTCTTTTGGTCTGTCTTGCTTATTTAAAAGACATTTTGCTCTTCTGAGCTATTCTGCAGCTTTTCGTTCATGCCAGCACTTTTCTATTTCGGGGGTCTCAGTTCAATTATTTTTTCCGGTAGTTCGTTTAGCCGGTCCTTTCAAGCTGCTAATCAGTTTTCATTTTGCATCTAGCTGCTTCAGAAATCATAGCCTTTCACTATATTGAAAATTAATTTTCCTTAGTCTTACTGTCATCCGAGCTTCAGTCATGAATCAATATGTTACTGGAGCTAGAAACTGTCACCTTTGCTGTGATCGTACAGCCATATCTCGATGTGCCACTTTTTATATGTGCCTATGGCTTCAGTTCATTCCAGGAATGTTACACTTTGACTGGGGCAAAGTCAGGCTCGTCAGCTCTGTGGCCATCCACGCTGCTCCCAACCTTTCTGTGCTCCTGGTGTCCCCGGCTCACCAATGCCTGGTACCCGTGGCTTGCTCAGCTGCTGTGCTGAACTTGCTGTCTCTTGCTGCAAGATGCAGGGGAAGTGTGGCCAGAAGCAAGAGGGCAGATTTGAGGACATCTCTCTTTTTTGCATAAGCCTGTGCACCACAGGAAAGGGAGGGAAGCAGTTCCTCACTGCTATCCTGTCACTTGCAGGTAACAGTGCTTTTTTCAGGCCAGAAATTGACTGGCTGCATTTCTGCATCAGCTGTGGCAAATGGGTCATGACTGTGGCCCAGTCATATTTCCTTACTATGTCCTTTTAGCCCCACGAGGTTCTGGCAAAAAGACATCAGCGGTGTGTCCTCCAGGCTCACAGCATCTGGCAGGCTGCAACACTCAGCCAAAGGCTGTGCCATTCCCAACGACCCTCTTCCCCACCTGCACACCACAGCATGCTTCCCTGAGACCTTTTGAACAGAAGATGAAAGCAAGGTGTCTGGGTATGGGGCAGACTCCTAAGGCATTCTGCTCCTGTGTTCCCAAGCCAAGGAGTTGAATTTCTCTGTTTCCTTTCATTGGAAAGTGTGTTGACAGCAACTCCTCATGCAGCTTGCTCAACTACCCAGCCTAAGTGTGCTCATCATGACACTGACTTCTTTTTCTCTGTAAAAATTCTCCCAGCCCATTGCAAAACTCAGCAATAAGTCCTCTATTGCTACATTTCTGCTCACTGTGGGTTCTCAGAGTAGGATTTGGAGACGATAGTCTCCCTCTGATGTATTGTGAAGAAGAGGCCAGAACAATAACAAAAAAAAATGCCTATGTGAATCTTTCCTACAGACTAGAAAGGCCTAATATGCTTGCCCAGATGCAGCTGCACTGCCCTTTTGTACCTGGATGGTAAATCTCATTAGTTCCTTCAGAGACCATGACTGTCCGAGTACCAGTAAATTCAACTTTACCTGAGCCAGGATTTCCCAGGCACTGGAATGGGATTGCACATGCTGCCAAAGGGCCCAGACAGCCCCTTATCATGCTTTTGGCCTCAACGTCTAAGGTCTCCCCAGTAATTTCTGCCATAGTCCGGGAGAGGTTAATGACTGTTGCCACTTGGTAATTTAGATACTGTCCTGGTTTCAGCTGAGAGAGAGTTAATTTCCTCCATCGCAGCCAGTACGGGGCTGTGTTTTGGGTCTGTGCTGGAAGCAGCGCTGATAGTGCAGAGATGTTTTTGCTGTTGCTGAGCGATGCTCACACAGAGCCAAGGCCTTTGCTGCTTCTCGCACCGCCCCACCGGTGGGATGGCTGGGGGTGTGCGGGGAGTTGGGAGGGGACAGACAGGGCAGCTGACCCCAACTGACCAAAGGGACATTCCATACCATATGGCGTCATGCTCGGTTTATAAGGGGCTGGAGGAAGAGGAAGGGGGCGCAGCGGCATTCGGAGTGATGGCGTTTGTCTTCCCAAGTCACCACTACTTGTGATGGAGCCCTGCTGTCCTGGGGATGGCTGAACCCCTGCCTGCCATGGGCAGTGGGGAATGAATTCCTTGTCTTGCTTTGCTTGTGCACGCGGCTTTTGCTTCACT
>VWZZ01007842.1:84789-113597 GCA_013399095.1 Psophia crepitans | reverse complement strand
TGGGACTGTGACCTGTGGGTGAGCCCACGTGGGAGCAGGACGCCCCAAAGCCTCTGTGGCCATGGTTGCGTCTGTGCTGCAGCACACCTCTGGAGGGACTGTGAGCCAAGGATAAGTGTACGGTGGAGAAGGTACACCTTGAAGCATCTGTGGCAAGGACAAGTCCATGCTGCAGCAGGGACACCTTGAAGCATTAGTGGCTGTGCATGGGGTTATGCTGGAACAACTCAAGGTGTGTGGCCGTGGATGAGCTCACGACAGGGCAGGTTTATTTGTGAAGGGACTGAAGTGGTTGTGACTCTGGGCAAGGCCATGCTGGAGCAAGAATATTGATGAAGGCATTGTGACCCAAGGAGAAGACCATACTGCAAAAGGTGCACCTCAAAGTGTTTGCAGAAGGTGATTGCATACTTAAAGAAGAAATACACAAAAAAAATCAGTTTGCTCTGGCAGCATGTTTCTGGAGAGTGATAACATTTAATTGTATGGATATGGGCTACTCTGGGCTACCCGGCTTTGGGAACCTGACTGTTTCCTAGCTTCACTTGTGAAGAATGGTTTAAGGGAAACATCCAATTTACCAGCTGTAACCTGTATGTCTGAGAAGCATAATTTTGGGACAAACACAACGCATGAACAAATGGAACAAATGGAAATTGTCCATAGATTTCTGAGGAACTTGTCTGTGCCAGAGGCAATCCTGAACGAGAAACAACAGATAGACATTGTGAACTTTGATCTAGGCTAACACGACAATACATACTAGGATATTTAATATGTCTTTTTTTACATGAGGGTCTATCAGCTCTGGACTTCAAAACTGATCTCTTCATACACCATAGTTTAAGCTCCTGGGAAACCTTGGGCTGAAATCCATTGCCTGAATGTAACTGTCCAGACCTTTGTAGCTACCACTCCAGACACATGCAGATGTCCCAAAGCCTTGGGTTGTATTTGATTCTGGGTGTCTTAGAAGTCTAGTAGTATCCTAAACAAAATGTTGCTAGATAGCACTTCACACAACTGAAACATGTCTTTCACCCACACTACTCGACGTGTGAACATCTGTGTTCTCAGAAACTCACTGGACAAAGTCAGTCTTGTTACACTTTTAAGGACACAAAATTCAACTGAGATTTAAAATATGGAAGGAAAACCTTTTTCTTCTCAATATGCTTTGGGCATTCACAACTAAGTGTTGCATATAATATTAATCTCTTGTGCCAGAAAGAATCGGAGCGCGTTGGTGTGTTCAGCCTTTTATATTTTCCTTTGATTAGCTAAATATGCCACTTTAGCCCACACAACTCAGTAGGGATCTTGCTAGCCTCCAAAAACTGGAAAACTGCGCTGAATGTTAATTTCTCATGCACAGATAGGATGCACACCCTAATTTGGAATTTACATTTATGAAAGAAGAAAGCTGTATTCACAACAGAGATGAGGGACATCAATGTGAAAATGCAGCCAGGTTTTAACAACTGGAATTAGAGCTTTTGATAAATTGTATAATTAGAAGAAACTGTGAATCTCATTTTTAGCAAAAAGCCAGGGAGAACCCTTTGTCGAATGTCCTCCCCCAATCCACAAAAGCATACACATATTTTGAAAGGATTGCCATAGATTATTATTAAGAACCTTAGGATATGAACTGGGGACAAGAAGGCTCCAGCAGTGTCCCCATGCCTTGCATTAGCCAATGAAAACTCCAGATAACATACCGTTATCAGGTAAATATATACTCTTACCATCACTGACTGGAAACACGTGAAAGCAAGTAATTGCTACTGTGTTTGCACTTTGTGTTTAAAATGGGTAATTATCTCTCCAACTCTTTATGCAGACATGTTGCACTGTATTTTAAAGGTTTTTAATGAACATTTAATGGCTTATATAAAATCCAACAACTATCAGAACAATTCAGTAAAAGAATTTGGGTTTGTTTGTATGTTGAGAAACTTCAATTTAAAAATAATTAAAAAAAGAGAGTTCTGATTTTTCTTTCATTAAATGTAAGATCTCAGAATCTTTCTGATATTTTCCTGATATGAACACAAAACATATAAGGATGAGCTAAAGGCCCGATGACTCCTGACGGTCTGTGTGTTACTGGTAGTTTTTTTAGAAATTTCTTTGTACAGAGGAAAGCTTGCTCTGGTGATACATAACATGTGCGATTTGAAAAAAAAAAAAATGTTACCTGCCTTTTATGCTTAATAAAATTAAGTAAACACCGGATTTTAAGTTTGAAAACTTTTACCTTTTTTTGGTATATCTTGGCTATGGTTGCCCAGTCAAAACACAAAGCAGAAATCATGCAAATAGGAAAATCATAATCTTGCAGGAACTACAAAGTGATATTTTGACCAAGAGGCTGAAATGGGTTTGAACAAAACAATTTGTCAATATTCAAGACACATTTCCAAATTCGTTAGTTAATTGTGTAGCACATTCTCCATTGTTGCAATCATCATATTATTACTAGATAAGATTGAATTTAGATTCATATCTAAAACCCTCTAGTCACTGTAATTCAACTAACTCATAAAAAGTTGTTAAAATGTAACTTTCCTTATATTTTTCTAAAATTATGACGTGAATTTGAAAGTGGTGAGAACAAGGTCCAGCATGGCACCTCTCCTCACTGGTTCCTCTGTCACTTGGAGAAGGACATCGTCATCAATGCATTCCAGGAACTTCCTGGATTGCTTGTGCCCTGCTGTGTTGCCCCTCCAACAGATATTGGGGTGGTTGAAGTCCCCCATGAGGACCAGGGCTTGTGAACATGAGGCTGCTCCTATCCGTCCTGAGGGAAAAAAAACCCAACAAACCCACCTTAAAACATGACAGTTTTGCAACAAATAATAAATGCACACAAGTTACACTCGGCAATATTTTAAATATGTCCTCTGTTGTTTAGAAATAACCCTTCACAGTGTTTCCTTCTAAAATGGAATCAAATTGCAATACAAACACCATACCATCAATTTTTCCCTCCTTGAAGTTTTAAGAGATTATCAACTATGCCTTTAATTATATTGTTACCGTGTAGGACTAATTGCAAAATATGCACTTCAGTTTTGTTATGAGCAATTAAGTAACGATGAACTGTGTGCACATAATTTGAATGTTTATGTAAAGAAAATGTAAGATGGAAAGTTTGTGGAAGGGGCTTGTTATATTTTGGGCATATAATCCAGAACTGGAGCTCATTAGAGTGTTTGCTCTCCTTATTTCCATGCAAAAATATATGTGGTAGCAAGGAATGTAAATGTATTTAAATAAATTTAAAACAAACCCCCCATACCTATTAGAAATTGTTGATTTCAGTATTGTGCAGTCCGGCAGCACTGCGGCAGCCCAGGGTGTATTTACAGATCTCTGGAACAGTGTTCAGGTTAGAAGGAGAACCAGCTGGAATGCCTTGCCTTGAACAGCTTTATTTTACAGAAAAAGGTTTTCCACCACCACATTCCTTGTAATGGCATCTTCCACTTGAAAACATTTTTCAGTTGTGCTGGATTTTGTACTTGCATTTGGTAAGAAATGAAAATAAGTATTTTACACCAAAGGAGAACATGGCCATTTCTGTGAAAACGGAAATTCTGAGCTGGAAGTAATGGGTGGAATTTTTCAGTGGCATGAGCAGTTAACTGTGTGTCCATGCAGCAATGAGACGCAGTTCAGATCTCTGGTGAGCCCACCTGACTGCAGTGATACAGTGGTGAAGTCGCTGGGCGGTGGGAAACTCTGCCATCCTGTGAGACGGTCAGTACTGCTGCACCCGTTCCTTATCAGAGGGAAGGAACCACGTGTGCAATGGATGTTGAATCGCTGTGTGTTGCACTACGTTTAATTTCATTTTTGTCACGGTGATTCATTGCACTTTGGGAATGAAGTAGAACTGAGGTTAGAAGATTCACGAGCTCAGAAATGCTGCGTGGAATGACTTTCCATTTTATGTCCTCATCATTTTCTCCCTGGAACAATTTTCACTGTGCCACAGTGAATGAAGGAATCTGCAGTATAATTCTAGTTTGACTCCATCCCCGTTTTCCTCCTCTCTCTCCCACCACTGAAAGCATCCATCATTGGGTAGATACTGTGAGTTCACAGCCTCCCTGGGGGGGTTCCTGTTTAAGACAAGGTGTGCAAAGGCTGCATACAGGAGCCAAGAGAAAAATCAGCACTAGCTTTGCCCTTCCTAACCAATCCCTTTTCCTTTCTCTCTTTTTCTGCGTGCGTTCTGCATGGTACTACACTGTGCATGTCTGCTGAAATCCTAATCAAAACTTATTGTCCATGAAAATCACTTACAGTGTATTAGGTGCCCAACTGGACGTGCAACTAAATTCTTTGCCTGCACGTCCCATGGGAAAAAAAGCCTAATATCTGAGAGAGATTTTATTCACTTTTGATGACTTCCATTGAAAAAAGGTTATGTCTCTTACAGTGGTGGATGATAGCAGACTGTCCTCCACCACCATCAATCCTTTGTGCTCCAGTTCTTGCCCAGTGGCTGCAGCTGACATTCTGTAGCCCAATAACTGCCCGGTGCCAGCTAAAGGACTGCTTTTAGGATTGCTTTCTAATAGGATTTGGACTCTTTGTTTTCTGTTCCTTTTGTGAAGCTACTGCAGAGTGTCAGAAAAAAAAAAAAAGATGAAGCTGACTTCTCCCATTTTATTAGACTAAGACCCACAGAGCTCCCTGGAGAGTTACTTGAATGTTGTACCATGCAGACAAAACTTTCTTTTACATTTCAGTTGTTTGTCCATTGATGGTGTTGTGTTCCATAATTGCTAGTCACTGTGGTGCAGCAGGGTCAGGTTGTACCTGACCATAGAACTTAATGCTTGAGGATTCTCCTTAAAATCAATGCAACACTCAAGGGAAGCAGAGGTAAGCACTGGAGGTCCAAATAATTTCCTCTGACCAGTGTGCTTAAAACTTCTCAAGCCTTATCCAGGGGAAAGGTACGGAAGCTCTGACATCTCCATGTCTTCTTTAATGCTGGAAACTGGTTCAGAGTTTTCAGTGTGCTCTCCTTGAGGTCCCCCATGGGGACCCATGGTTACAGGTGTTACATCCCTTTTTATCAGTACTCTTCTCAAACTGCATGACATTGCAGCCTTTGGGGCTAGAAGCACTGGTACTGTGAACAGCACATTGAAATGATGGAGAGAGGAAATACATTTTTGATTTTGTTACTTATTCTCTGCTTGTTAACATGGTACTAGTTTGCTAAAACATCATATCCGAATGCATGTAAATTCTTCCCTGTTCCTCACAGTTCTGAACAATGATTCAGACCTTGTAGAGTTGTTGTCTCTCCTCAAAGGATGTTTCATAGAGGGTTTTTTTTTTGTCTCAGGGGTAATATCCTGCAGGCTGGCAACAACAGAAGGACCTGCCAATTAGAGAGAATGACAAGAAGAGGGAGAAAAGCCACATTCATTTAAAGGGAATGCCAGGCGAGGGAACAAAAGGTTAGGGAGTGTGATGCATTTCGCAAGACTATGTGGACATGGTCAGAGGAATGACTGAACACACAAGGAAGGGTACAACTCCCTTGTGAACACAGAAGGAAGAAAGGATAATGCTGTGGCTTGGGAAGCTTTATAGAGTTGTGGATGCTGGAGGGATGCCCTCACAACAAGTTCTACCTCATCTGCCTGAAGCCTTCCCAGTGACTGGCACATGATTGCTCGTGTCTGCTCTGCTCTGCCTGGGAGCTCGGAGGCTGTGCTGTTGCTCCGAACGGCAGTGTGGAAACAAGATGGCGAAAACGCATATCCAACACTGCAGAAATATTGTCCTGGGGGATTATTACTGTGCTTTTCTCAAAGTAAGGACTTGATCTGAATTTTAAAAATGCTTGTTGAAGTAGGATTATTCAAATGTAAATAATTATAAAGACAGATGCTATATCCATGTCGAGATTTGAACACATAAAATATATTGTAAGGTACATGTTTGATTAGCTTCTCTCCAACTAACACCACATTCCTGCATTCGCTTAGGGTCATTGTTCTCTGAATGTCTGTCTCCATTTTTTTACTCTGAGGTTCCTTTTCATAACCTTTGCTATCTAAAAGTTAAGTGTCCAGTTCAAGCAAGTCATTGGTCTCCTCAGGTTCTTTTTAAGTTGGTAAAGATATCCTTTAAAGATGCCTTAATCCCACCTGTTTCACAGAGGGGTCTTGAATGGCTAGGCTACAACAGATGCCAGATTTTCAGATAGTAAAACCAGAAGAGAATGCTACTCTCATTTTGCTCAGATATATGTAGTCCTCTTATTGTGTTATACAGTGTTGTTTCTAATTTGTTGGGGTTTTTTTTCTTTGTGATTTACTTCCTTCTTGGAAAGCTAGTCTATCTGCAAACACGGGGTTTGAGGTGATACTGTTGAACGTCTAACCAAGATAATAAACTTGTTCCAAAGGAAAGAGAACTTTCCAGGAAAAGGAAAGGTTCACACACATCACTGCGTTGCAGTTACTTTCTGTGGTTTTTTTGGTCCACCTGCCCGTTCCCAGAATGGTGGAAGCACAGAATGGCTAGGGTAGGAAGGCACCTCTGGAGGTCATCTAGTCTGCCTCCTCCAGCTCAAAGCAGGGTCAAACAGAACAGGTTGTTCAGTCTCTTTGAATATCTTCAGCCTTTATGAAGAAAAGAAATACTTTCTTCAAGGCTGTATACATTACTGTAATGCCATCTGAGTTGACAACGACCAAATTGTTCCCAGTGAAATTATCTGTTGTCTTCCATGCTAACTTTATGTCGGGTAGGACCTTCATTTAACATTGTACTCAATGACAGGGGCACACTTAAGATGTTGTTAATTAATATATCAGGCACTGAGCAGATCTTTGCCTATCAGCTGCTACTCCCTGCTGTGCTGTGTTTTGATTTTGGAATTCATTTAGAGCTCCTGTCATGAAAGATATTAAAGCATCCAAAACAAAACTGAATTTTCTTTAACAGCATTTATGATAACTTTCCAAAGCTGTATGAAAAATTAAGAAATATATCTTATTTATCCATGCACTAGGGAAAGTAATTATGTTAATTGCATATTGTATATAATATCAGTTATAACTTAGGAAAGAATGATTTGTGTGTGTGTGCACATTCTCACACAATTAAATTTGATTAAAATAATACCCACACCACAAAACATATCTTGTACCAATTTATTTTTTAAATTATGTATTCTGCTTCAAAATAAGGTTACTAATAAAGTAATGCTACTCGTAGTACAGCACTATAATAAAAACCTAACAAATAAAAGGATATGTCTTCCTTATTCATAGACACTAATTAGAAACTTCCTTAGTGGTATTGGGCACAGGATGTCCCAGGTAATTCATAAGGGCTACCATATGGAGTTTTTTCTTTTGTTTAAACAAACAGTTGGATTCAAATGTACATTGGCTTAATTTTGTTATGAAATATTGACAGCAATTTAAAATCATAGAATCATAGAATGCCTTGTGTTGGAAGGGAGCTTAAAAGACCATTTGGTTCCAACCCCCCTGCCATGGGCAGGGACACCTTTCGCTAGACCAGGTTGCCCAAAGCCCCATCCAACCTGGCCTTGAACACTGCCAGGGATTGGACCTCCGCAGCTTCTCTGGAAAACCTGTTTCAGTGCCTCACCACCCTCACAGTGAAGACTTTCCTCCTAATGTCTAATCTAAATCTACTCTTTTTTAGTTTAAAACCATTACCCCTGCTCCTGTCGTTATCTACCCAAGTAAAGAGTCCCTCTCCATCCTTTTCATAAGACCCCTTTAAGTATTGAAAGACTGCAGTGAGGTCTTCCCAGAACCTTCTGTTCTCCAAGCTGGACATCCTCACCTCTATCAGCCTTTCTCCATAGGAGAGGTGCTCCAGTCCTCTGATCATAATGACTTTGTAAACCTTACTGAAATTAGATGATGTGTTTTCCTTTAGTAGAAGGCACACTGAAGTATCACATACTGTGGAGTGAAATGGAGTGGCATGGAAGAAGGGTCGGGCTTTTCAGTTCAGCCCCAGAGCTGAAGAAGCAATCATATATTTGTCTTAGGGAGAAACTGGTCTGCATGTCTGCCTTCTGCAAGTCCCTCTTTCAGCAGTCCAGCTGATTTGAGCATACTGGCTCATAACATCATAAGGCACTTCAAACAATCCTTGTCAAATGGATTGTAAAAATCCAAGTAAATCCAATGCAAAACATCATAAATATACCTAGACAGAAGAAGCAGTACCCTCTCAATGTGACCCCAAAAATAGATCTGAAAATTTACACTGGTGCTATTTGATCAGTACTGCAATGTGAATTGGAATGCAGATTGCCATTTACACACTAGGATTGCTATTTGTTCCTTTCATAATCTCTTCAGTTACTTTAAGGCTTATCTTGGCAATCCACAGGAAGAGTTCTCTAGTTGAAGGTTCCTGTGTGGCCAACACGAAGAGACACACATAGCAAACAAACTACCTTGTTTAATTACGGTAGCAAGAGTAGGATAAATTCACCTGAAGAGAGGTCTTGCATCTTAAAGAAGGAGCCTTATGCCAGATATCTAACTTTTAGATGTCAAAAGTGAGCTGATATGAATCACAAACTCTAAAATATAAAACAGATTAGCAGATGAAATATTATGTTTCTTTCCTATTGATCATGATCACACAACTTGATCGATACAGAAAAGTTGCACATTTATTTTCAAGCTATGTCTCTGAGCAGAGCCAGTAATCCATAAATTACATATGATAATAACAACTGAATTTAAACATGACAGCTAAGGTTGCATTACTCCCAAACTTGCTTTGCAGAGGAACACTCCAATCTGCATGGGCATCACAGCATAGTACCAGAAAGGACCTCCGGGGAGCCTCAGTGGGTTCCTTTGCTCCATCTGGACCAAGTCTTGATGACTCTTGTCAGATGCTTGTCTAAACAATTTCCAATGATCTCCAGTACCAAAACCTCAATTCCCCAGGCTGATCTACTTGAGTGTTACACTACACTTAACATCAGAAAAACTTTGCTAGTTGTGGTGGGTTGACCCTGGCTGAAGTCCAGGTGCCCACCAAAGCTGCTCTATCACTCCCCCTCCTTAACTAGACAGGAGAGAAAAGGAGCAACAAACAGCTCATGGATCGAGATAGAGATAGGGAAAGGCTGTTCATCAATTACTGTCCCAGGCAAAACAGACCAGACTTAGAGAGGAATTATTCTGATTTATTACCAAGCAAAACACAGAGCAAAGCAGTGAGAAATAAAAACAAATCTTAAAACACCTCCCCCCACCCCTCCCTTCTTAACTTCACTCCTGAACTCTCCCTACTCCCACACAGTGGCACAGGAAGATGGGGATGGGGTTTACAGTCAGTTATCACACGTTTCAGCTGCTTCTTCTTCTTCGGGGGGGGACTCTTCTTCTGCTCCAACGTGGGGTCCCTCTCACAGGAGACAGTCCTCCATGGACTTCTCCAACATGAGTCCTTCACACAGGCTACAGTCTTTCATGAACTGTTGCAGTGTGGGTCTCTCCCATGGGGTGCAGACCTTCAGGAGCAAACTGCCCCAGCACGGGTCCCCCATGGGGTCACAAGGCCTGCCAGCAAACCTGCTCCGAAGTGGGCTTCTCTCTCCATGGGTCCACAGGTCCTGCCAGGAGCTTGCTCCAGCATAGGCTTCCCATGGGGTCACAGCCTCCTTCAAGTGCCTCCACCTGCTCTGGCATAGGGGTCCTCCATGGGCTACAGGTGGAATCTCTACACCTCATCACCCCTCCTCCATGGGGTACAGGGGGACAGCCTGCCTCACCATGGTCTTCAACATGGGCCATGGAAGAATCTCTACTTTGGCTCCTGGAGCATCTCCTCCGCCTCCTTCTTCACTGGCCTGGGTTTCTGCAAAGTTTCTTACATCTTCTCACTCCCCTCTCTGGCTGCAAAAGCTCCTGTGGTGGGTTGGTTTTTTTTTGTTCTTAAATATGTTATTGCAGAGGCGCTACCACTGTTGTTGATGGGTTCAGCTTTGGCCAGCAGTGAGTCTGTCTTGGAGCTGGCTGGCATTGGCTCTGTTGGACACAGCTGAAGCTTCCAGCAGCTTCTTGCAGAAGCTGCCACCCCTGTGGTCCCTCCGCTACCAAAACCTTGCCACACAAACCCAAAACATTAGTGCATAATTTAAGTCTTCATGCTAATTTAAACAAACTACTTCTTGCACTGTCCACCACTGGCACAGTCAAATATTTTGTTTCTCCTTTCAGCAGCCTTTTATGTGTTTGGCAATGTTGCATGCCTTTTCAGTATGCTTTAGTTTAAATAACCCTTCAGCCTTTCTTTATAGATCATGATTTTCTGACTTCTTCATTGCTCTCCTAAGGGTTCTACTCAGCTGGTCTACATCCTTCTTGAAGGACAATGCCTGAAACTGGAGAGAGCTAAGTCCTTGTTAGCGATAATCACAGGGAAGGGATTACTTCAAGTTTTTTTGCAGACTGCATTTGTTTTATGTATTCTGGCATAATGTCAGTTTGTGTCATAAACCTGTAGATTAAGACTGAGAGTTGAAGACTATAATCCTGATGAAGCTGAAGCCATGGAAAAAGTGGTCTCATTTTTCTGACACCCTTCATTTTTGTAGTGTCAGGAGCTATCTAGCAGTTAATGCAGATACTAGTAGCTAGATTTATGAAGAAAAATGCTATCGTGGAATTTAGGGTGTAGACACAGTTGAATATCTGTTTTTGGTTATTATTACTTGACAATGAAGCCCGTATATATGTTATTTTTTCCCTTCATAGAGCAGATGAATCTGAAGCATTAGTAATTCAAACCTCTCCACAATGTTCTGCTTGGTAACTTGAACTGTGGCCTGGGCTCATTTCCTAAATGGAAGTGCACTGCTACCATGACTACTGCTGATGTTAGCTGCCAGGCAAGCTTAGCTTTAGTACCTCAGTTATAGTGATAGTAAAAAAGATCAGAGTACAAATGTGATTGTTTACATATAAAGTATGAAATACTGAAAATATGAAATAAGTATCAAAACAGAAGTCCTTCACCTGGGTGTTGCAGCCTTCTCTGTTTTGTTGACAGTACTTTTGACCTTTGAAGGATAAAGGAAGAATCAGTTGCAGAGCCCCTTCTTTACTAGCTCCTGCCACACCTTCAGACACTACCCAGACCAGCTCCATCTCCCCCAAAAAACACCCAGGTTGAGGCTTCTGGAACTGTGGTTGTGCTTAAGTGCTCCATGGCCACTGAAGTTTGAAGTTGAAGCTGTTATGGCTACTGCTTCTTTTTGAGCTCATGAGAACAGGCGTAATGGCACGTGGTGGTGTTACTGACTAATGAAGTTGGCCAAAACCTCCTCCCTCTTTTGTCTGTGCTCCCCAACAGAAAACAAATTTGACAAGACCATGTTTGGAGAGCTTTTTTAAAGCATGGTCACAAGCTTTTGTTACTAAACTCCTATTATAAATACATAAGAAAGAAAGAAAGACAGACAGACAGACAGACAGACAGACAGACTAATCTCATTCCATTCATCTCTGCATATCCACGTCATTTAGTTATCAGTGAATTACTGGTTTTGACAAAGCTAAGCCCAGATCTCTGTTTTTAATTCTGTGGGTACATACAGATTAATTATATTTGGAATTACAAATGGTGAGAAAAATGTTTAAATGGTTACAACAGCCTATTTGTGTAGGTAACGGACTAGATCTTCAAAAACCTGTAGATAGCATAGACCTTGAGAACTGTTAACTGCAGAAGCTAGAGAATCAAATAAATGTATAAGTTTCACTGCTGTTTACCAGAATTAATATATTTTTGTGAGTCCTCTGTCTGGTAACCAGCTTCTAAGGTAACTTCAATATAATTCTGAAATGACAGTCTGCCCTTGAATATGATCCGTAATGGATCTTAATGACCCATCACTGTACACAGAGTTGTCAGACCACTTTTAAACTAATACTCTGGCTAGATTAATCCACTAACATTCAACCTACTTTATGAACAGGATACCTCAAGTTAAAGTTCACTTTACATGATGCCAGAGGATACTGGGACTGTATTTAATTGAAATAAATTCTTACTGCAGTGGTTATAATTCGGTGTGTCCTTTTCCCCTGAACCTCTTATCTTAAAGAAGATGAGGATTTCTAAAACTAGATGTTATTCTGCTCTTTAAATGAATTATTTAAAGTTGCCTTGAATTTAACTCGTGACTGGAGCTCACTGCCACACGTGCATATTCTAAAGCAACTTTTGTACAACTTTGCTCTGATCATCTGCATTTAGCAGAGTTCCAGCTGGCAGCCAGAGGCTTTTGAACCCTTAGCAGGAGTCAGCCTCAGTGGAACCTCAGTGGTGTAACATTAGAGTAGTGGAAGTGCAGTGCATCCTTTTCCCACCTCATTGACAGAGTTCAGAAGGCTTCAACTGAGAGTTCATGTCAGCATTAGAAAGTCTAAAATTGCTGTAATGCTCATTTTTGGCAGGCTCTGTCTGCTGATGACAATTTTTTTTTTTTTTTTTTAAGCTTAAAGAAGTAACCCTTGAGCGGCATATGTTTTACACTTAATGTAGGGAGAGGAACGCTGCTGTGCAAGCGTGGTAAGTCTGCATCCTGGGGACTTTGAGCTCTTTGCATGGGCAATGTAGAATCAGCCTGTCCATGGGTGTGTGCTAGTACTCATGTGCAGTAGATAGAAGGAAGATTTCATCACATCTGTTCTTTCTGAACTTACAACTGATGGGAATCAGTAGTTGTTTTTAATAATGAATCTTTTATCATATGTCATTAACGTGATAAATACTATGCCAATTTACAGAGAAGTCTGAGTATACTTTTTCTTCAAAGGAAGTACGTGAGAGGGAGGCTTCAAGTCTTACACTCCACAGTTGCTCTTCTTGAACATATCAAAAAAGATGTAAAAATGCATGATACAAAAATCCTTTTGTTTTCTTGCAATGACAACCAAACCCCCTAAAAACTACTGCTGGGTCAAAACCAGCAAGCATAAAAAATTAGCAAGGAAAAATTTCTGTGCTAATGCAAGACGAAGGTTTTCTTTTACCTATACACAGATCCAGAAACCAGTCTAATTGCTGTTCTTCCTACTGTTTGTCTCATTGTAAAGACCCTGAAGCAGTCGATACACAGTCTTAAGCAGAAGTCTCAAGTCAGGGAGTCTCCCATGAGGTTCTGCAGAAAATGTCCTGGTGCTGGAGGGTGGAGGCTGAGACGTCTCTGGGAACGGCAGGCCAGAGGGGAGGCTGTGCTGCCTGTCTGTGGTGGGTGCCTCTGAGTTGGCTGATGACCTCGGGGTCAGGACTGTGCAGGGACAGAGTCCCCTCGGGGCAGCGCGGCTCTGGTCGTGTTTGCTGTTTTCTGCACAACTGACCTCACTTTCCCTTCTTCGCTGCAGACAGCGAAGTCACAGTGTGCCTCCTGGTGACACTGGGTGACTTCTTGCCTTTCAAGTTTATGCACTGAGGCGAGGAGAAGAGCATAAAGGTCCTTACTCTCAGGTCTTGTGCCGTAACTTGATGTTTCAGGCTGAACGCCATGAATGTGACTTACTGTTCCTCCAGGTAAATAGGTACTGTTTCAAAGGGTGAGGCCCTGACGGTTGGGTTTTTTTGTGGGTTTTTTTTTGTTTGTTTGTTTGGTTTTTTTGTGGATTTTTTTTTTTTAAAGCTGCTAAGAGATCTTTCTTAAATTAATTTTCAATCAGGATTATCTGGGACATTTAAAGCCCAAAGTAACCAAATTGTACTACCTTCAGTAAAATAAATAATTGCTGTTTCAGAATATATGCATCTAAAAAATGTGCTACTCCTCAAGGTACGCTTCTGATTTTATCTTTCTCCTGAAGGAAGATACTGAAAGAAAAAGAAGATAAGATCTCATTTCATATATGAGCTGAAATACTGGTATCTTCTTTTTTTTTTTTTTCTGTAGTGTTCCTTTAGCTTTCAGGGATATGGTAGCCATGGCAAGTAATCTCTCTTATCCTTCAATAGCCTCAAGCTAACATATGTGTCCCAGGCTGGTGTCTTGGTTTCCCCACCACAGCGACTGAAGCAGACAGTCAGTTTTTAGCGGCACGATTGTATTAACATTTACCATAGCTTAACATAAACATAGTGATTTAACAATTTTACCACTTGATAGGGCTTGAAGCAAAAGGGGACCTCTTCTGCAGACTGTTCTACCACTCATTTCCCCAGAAATCCAAACACTGTGACATAAAATTCAAGATTTCTTGTGGCACTGGAGACTCAAGCTGCAGCATAACAACCTCTTTTTTTCCTACCTGCCACCAGAACAATACTTACTGTTTTCTGCTATAGGATTGGACTCTGACAGAAGGCTCAAACCAGCACATGTAGATATAATTGCAAAATTGAAAATGTGAGATGAAAGGCTAGTTGCACTGTGGTTGCGTGCCCTCTAGCTGATGAATTTGTCCATTTCATCTCACGTTCACACCAGCCTCTCCCTGCAGAGGTTTAAATTTACACCTTAAACTGATGACTTAACTACTGTGTTATCCTGTATTGTGTGTGCAACACCTTTTGCTGGCTTTATTCCACCCTGTTTCGGCCAGAGGTTCTCTAACACAATTAAAAAAAGAGTCAATACAACTTCGTTAGGATACATTTCTAAGCAAAGAGAGACCTTGATTCCAGCTTCTGCTCTGGATTTGAGCCAAGGTTTGTCACCTTTCAGGAAAGTGCTTTAATACTGAGTCATTTCCCTTCTCACTGACTTAATGAATGTTTAAGTAGTCCATGCAAAATGGGAGAGTCAGTGGGAGAGACTATGAACAAACCTCTTTAGAATACCTTACAATGTTGTAGCTAGGTTGTTTTTGAGGAGATATGGCTTCAGATCCTCACAGAAAAAAGAAAAAGCTGCGTTTTCCTCCCAAAATTTGGGTGAATATATTTTTCTTTATTTAGCTTTTTTTTCTGCTTTGTCTGTTTGTTTGGTTGGTTTTTATTTTTTTGGTGTTTTGTTTTGTTTTCCATTAAGTGCTACCAAATAAAACATTTGGAATATTGGGAAACAAGTAAGTGTGGATACTCTAAACTTAATTATTTGGACATCTAAAAACATCTAATGTGAAATTCAACCCAAATTTGCAGCTAATTTACCTATTTGAAAAATGATGGGTTTTTGTTTGTTTTTTTTTTCATATAAATATTATGCTTTAAAAAAAATAAGATGCTCTCTAACCAGAAGAGCAGCTCAGGTCTCACAGAAAATTACAATATGCACACTCGTGGCACTACGATGGAAGAGAAGTTTTATCTTCAGCCACCTGAAGGACAAGAAAAAAGCAGTAGGATGGCTGATGTAGTTTCCTAGCGGGACATGTCAGTTCATGAGGTATTAGATTATGCACAGAAAGATGATTTATTGTAACACTTGGAGATGACAGTTGAGCTCATTTCTCCTAAAGGGTCTGCAAGGATGAAGCAGCATGAGCTTCCTGGGCAGCGTAAGCTGACATAAGGCTGCACAGAGGCTGAACAAGCAGTCTTATCCTCTTCTAGTCCTGGCATGATGTTCCTACCCTCTCTCTTGCTCTGACATTAGTCACCCCACAAAAATAGTTTTAATATGACTGACTCTGGTCTGAGAAAAAAACAGCTGTTTGGTTTTCTTTGGGTGGTTTTTTGTTGGTTTTTTTCTTCTTGTCTTTTTTTTCCTCTGGACTAGTTGCATGTTGGTTTGCCAGTCTCATCCACTCCATGGCTACATAATTCCTTGAGCTTTTTGGCAGATTTGGTATCTTAGACTGGCTTCAGAATAGGGGAGGAATAAAAGAGAAAGTCCTTTTTGAGAGAATGGATGCCCAGAATGAACAGTTGATGCTGGTAGAACAGCACAATGAGACAGGGGCATATTCACCTGTTTCCTCCATGCATCTGTGCATGAAGGTCTCCAAAGAAGGCAGCACATCCCCTTCGTTGTGTCATAACTATTTGACTTGTTGTGTTTTGATAAATCCCAAGGCAGACTAAAAATAGACGTTATTATCCTTTCCTAGTTAGAAGTCAGGGTATTTGTTTAAGTGCTACAGTTCTGCCTGAGTATCTTTTATTAAAAAAAATGTGGAAATACATTCTCCAAACCCCTGGGGTAAGCTGACAGATAGCAAGTTTTCTTTTCACATCCCTATTCACTATAGTGGAGTCATTCAGACTTTCTCTTCACAACAGGTAGATCCTGCAGGGAGACCTATAAAACAGCCAAACTTACTTTATAACCTTGCATAATTAATATGATTCACTACAACATTTCTATCAGGATTCAAAGTTTTTGCAGGTGATGTATCTTTAGAAACATAAATGTAATATTTCAGTGTCTCTGTCCACACATTTTCAGAGCTGAGTGATGAATGATACTAGATGTATAATATTGCTATTTCTTAAATTATTCAAAGTATTATTTTTCACATTCATCCAGTACTTTTTGTACTCAAAGTTCAGCTTTATACCTAAACAATAGCAACTGTTGCTATGGTATTGTTCTTGCTTATAGAAGGATATTGCTAACCAGAAACTGTATTTTTAACCTCCTCAGCTGCTAAAGGAGAAAGCACCTCCTTGCTTTTTGGATGTGTGCAAATGTATTATGTGTCTTGATGGATATTGTTAATTTGATTTTTAGGGCTAGAGTGGTTCCAGAACTGATGAATATATTTGCATAAAAATTCAGTCTTGTGCCTGTCATGGATGGGCTGTGTTCATTATTAAAATAATGAGTTCTGGAGAAATCACGCAGTGTTAAAGAATCTCTCCCTATACACTTTCTGCCATATTTATTTGTTATTTGTATTCTGGTGGCAGGCACAAGTTGGATCCTGGCTACATGTTCAGAATGAGTCTGTCTGTAAAGGAAGCTCACAATCAGACTCCTACCTCTGTGGCATTTCAGAGGCAATTTTTCAGTTTAAAATCTCAAGCTAAAAAATGCATTTTGAAACAGAAGGTGATAAACATATTCGACAAACGTTAAAAAAAATAAAATCCCAGTTTTTACTAGCTCTTCTCATGTTCTTCTTGAAGACTTCATTTTGCATAAAAGACAAGTGCAACAATGAAATCTTTGGCTTAGAGAAATTTTTGTTTTCTTCCTATGGTAAACATCCTTTTTCAATGTATTTCATAATGAAATAGATCATCATATAAAATATCAAAATAACTTCCGTATATTTGGACTTCATACATCAGATTAGAAGCGCAACAGGAGAAAAAAAAGGAACAGAAGGGGTTTACTAGTTACTAAATCCTGGGGCCAGATTGAACTGTGAGGTGTATGAGAGTAAATCTGGAGTTATGCTCTCAAGAGCAATCAGATTATTCCAGATTTATGCTTGGCTACCTGAGATCAGCATCTGGCCAAGGATTTTTTTCAGTAAGTACTTTTTTGTAATTAGCACTGTCAGTAAAAAGAAATACCGAAAAAGAGAATGTCAGGCTTTCCAGGTTTTAATAAATACCTTGAGTGATGGTAAATCCTTTCATCAGGCATTTTTTCTGAATTAAAAGGGACAGAGACCCATGACAGATTCCAGTCTGCATTTGATTTTCTTTCAGGCTGTATCATAAATACTGAAACATTAATTTAAATTAATGCCTACTGTTGAAGTAGAACCTTCCACCCTCCTTTCCCCATCAAGATATTTTCTATTGCCTATACACAAAAGGTGGAGCAGCAGTTGTACAGAGAAGCTAAAGATGCATCTTTTCTACAGCAAGCAATTTTATATGAATGCTTTTTACTGGACCAACCTAGTAATATGTCTGCAGCATCATGTCTGAGATGATTTCTTCAATCCATAAAAATTTCCTTAATACATACAAATAATTTATTTGATACATTAAAAATACAGCTATTTCCTTGCTCTGTTTAGAGATTCTATCTACGTGATCATTTATATTGCACATTATAACAAAACTTCCCACTGCTGGATTCTTATATCAACTGACTCACATTTGCATCTGCACTTTTAGTTGGAGAGAACTTTTGTTTCCTTGAGCTGACAAATGTTTCCATGGTGTCTTTATTCTCTCTTTCTTTGACGTTAATATTAGTGTTCAATTCATGTCTGTTTCAGGAATTAACCACAGCCTTGCTGCGATTTTGTTCCTAATACAAACATTCTGTTTCCTAAAAGTCTGAGCTCTGTCAAAGACATTGCATTTCTTCTTTTAGGCTATAGTTCACTTATTTTTTCACTACTGTAACTTGGTTTTTCGTAATGGCACATCTTTCCTACTGCTTTTGCAGTCTGAGTAGGAAACAAGGACTTTCCAGCCAGCCGTGATATCTTTGTTTCTCTTTCTTAATACACAAAGATGGGGAAAAAATCCTCCTCTTGCCTAGACTTCCTCATCTAGGAAGACAAATTTTTTTAAATGCTTCTTACATGACAAATATTTCCACGCTATAGAAATCACCTTGTGGAAACTGATAATTCACAGCAAATGAATTACAAAATATTTGTCTGCAGAAGTTCCTGGTATATGCTGTATGCTTTTTACATCTCTAAAAATGGACAGTTCACGGTCCTTGAAGGTCTGATTCAGATGACCGATCATAAAGTGGATCTTTAAGAGGTGTTTGTGAATGACCAGTTTAGGATCCTTGGGAATCAAGAAAATTACTGTACCTCCTTGAGGACTGCTGAAGAAGTTGTGGAAGGATGTAGGTAGGAAACTGCCTCATTTCAAATGTGCATCAGAATAAAATTTAAGTAAAGATTAAAATATTGGTTTATAAATAAAACAAAAGAGGAGGTAAAAAGGAAAGTTATTAAGAGAGGGTCCTAATGTTTGGCTTTGGAAATAGACTTGGAGTCCCTTTGAGACCTGAATCCTCAAGTCCCTGTGGGAGTAACTTCAGTAGAGCAGAAATATTGGAAGCTAAGCTAGAAGGTAACCAGCTGCAGAAGAGGAAGCTGGTGCATTTGTTGTGGGCAGTACCTCACATGATTTTAGAGATCATTGGGACAGCTGGAACAGAATCGGTGTTTAAGAAAGGAGTTTAAAAGAAGTGTGGAAACTAGGGAATTTTCTTAAAGAATTTTCTGAATTTTCTAAAATAGAAAAAGGAAATGTAGGACAGTGAGAGGTTGAAAAGAAAGGTGTTAAAGGGGGGCAATACAGAAGCAACAGAGGTAAAGAGGTGGAATTGATGACTGGGGCAGAAGAGAGTATTAAGTGTCTAGTGTAGAGCCAAAAGCTACTCCTAACTGCACAGCCCTGCCAGGGCATGTCTGAAACTCATGGTGTTCCCAACAACTCAAGTTTAAGAAGTAGCTCCTTAGGATTGCCTGTTTACACTAAGAGGATCAGTGTTCAACTTTATTGTTATCATCATGACAGAGGTTTTTGAGTCAGTGTTTCTGTTAAAGATGCAATCACAGAGGAATTAATTAGCTCTGACAGAAGTCAGTTAGATAGTGGTAGTCAAGAGAATATGACATTCTAAAGGGAAACAATGACAACAGAGGCAGAAAGGATATTCCTTTTGCAAAGCATTAGAAAAACTTGTTCATGGGCACATACAATGAATCAGGAACTCTTCAACCCTTTGGGTGTAAAAGCTAAGCATATAATATGACATTGCCATGCTGAGCAAAATCTGAAATTTTTAACAGTCTGTTCACAACAAGGTGGATTAATGATTGGCAGAGAAACAAGAAGCACAGGAAAATAATTCTGAGAATTAAGGGATCAAAGCAATTTGGCTTTGCTGAGAAAAACAAATAATTTAAATTTTGAAGGGAAAAGGAGGATAAGAAAAAAAGGATAAACTCAAACATTAATATTGAGCAAAACTAGCAAAACATGTTCTTTCTTTCCTGGTTCCTTTCTCTCTTCAATTTGCAACTCAATGGAAGGAGACTTCAAAGATTATTTAATTTATTTTGGTTTTCTAAGCCAAATTAAGGATGCTATACAAGTGAAAGCTTTTTCATGTGGGGTTGTTTTATATCTACAAATTATTGTTTCTATCCATGTGATGACTGAATTACAGTGTATGTGCAGTGCAACTGAAAGTTTCTTCTATAGGTAATAATTGCACTTTGAAAAGTCAGTCTCAGATAGTTTCAAGAAGCAGTAACAGTTGATCACGAAACAGCACAAAACAGATTCCCATCAAATTTACTGGCAAGGGAGCTGTAAATGACATTGCAGTTGAAAAGCCATATGACTATCTTGAACTCTGCTTTCAGGTGGTTTGGAATTCATTTTGGGAAGAGACAAGTACTGTATCTTCAAGTATGAGCAGATATGGAGCCCACTGTAAATGCATGTCCCTTTCAACAGCAACGTGTTTTGCACAATTCATGCCCTCAAGCTTCTCTCATTGAACAGTACAGGAAGAGTTTTGTTCTGCCATCCTTTAGCTCCATCTTAATGCCTGTCATGGGAAAATGGCACTGGAGAGCCATCGAGATTTCCCGTATTTTTGTTTGCTTTGCTATCATTACTTTTTTACAGTATGTTTTTGAACCTTACAAAAATTGCACAGTTATGCTTTCGTTTCTGTGCTACCAAAAGATTTCTAGGCAAAACCAATACCTTCTAATTTTAAACTCCCTGTGCCTTGCAGTGAACTTGTTCTGTTAATGGATCACCTCAGCTACAGCATTAGGGAGAGCTGCAGCCAGTGCATTACAGCTCACCTGTCGTCCTGAGGGTCTAAGCCTTGAAACGAGCACCCCAGCTTTGCTCTGTGCAAATGATGAGCTGCCTCGGAGTCTGAGCATTCATGGGTCACCAACGGAGTCTCTGCGAGTCTGTTCCCTGCCACTGGGCATGCTGTGCCAACACAGGTAACAAAAGTGCCCCTGAACAAGCCAGCAACCCAGTAGGTAACTACCAACCCAAGTAGCAAGGAGTGATATTCAGGGGAAGGATGTTCAGAACACAGACCAAAACCACTCCAAGCAAAGGCTGGAGTCATCCTCTGTACAGAATGATCAAAACATTCTCAGCGAGAAGTCCACTAAGCTTCACAGGGGCAGCAGCAAGGGCTGGATATGCGGGTGATGATGTAGAGGGTGCCCTGATTCTCACCAGATGCCAGAGCAAAGAGTATATGCCAAGCAGATAGTAACTTTGGTCTCAGCTGCAGATTTAAGAGTGATTATGACAGCTGCCTTTGTTTCTAATAGGTATTGCTGTGCCCAGGAATGTTAATTCTTCTTATACATCCTCTTTTAGCTGCTATTAGTAGCAAACTATCTTTATTCACCTTAGGGAAGAAAGAAGTTCTTCCTAAAAGTGTACTGACTTGCACTGTATGTTGTGGTGGATTTTTGAAGGATGTCTCTATAGCATAATGCAGAAATATTTGAATGTGAATCTGACTTTTTCCAAGTTTGGGAGTATTTGGATCTCATCTCTGGGTGATAGAAAGTTACTAAATTCAGACTGTTTTTTGTTTTTTTTCTAGAGCTATCACAGATCAAATTACAAGTTATGAGTGGGAAGGAGGGAAGAGGGAAAAGAAAAACAGTTATAATATTAGATCTCTGAAAAAAGTGGAGCGTTTCTGACAGAGGAAGCGGAGGAAGTTTAGAGATAAGTTAATGTAAGAAGAAAGAAAAGATGATTATTGGATGTTAGCTTCTCTTAGTATGTGCTTTAGCTGATCAGAAAAATGGTTTGCAGATAGAGGCTGTTCAAAAGATAGGTAATACTGATCATAAAAAATGAATTTCTCAGATATGAAGAGTGGCTTTGGTCCAAAAATCAAATTGAAAATTAAATTATATAAAGCAGTAATATAGCAAGATAATTGCCAATATGTTCAGATGAGATAGCAGATAAAAGAAAATTATTCAGTAAGAAAATTACAATGCTATATAGAAAAACACTTTTTAAAAAGTCACTATTTTTATTGTCTACAGGGAATAAAACTGTCTTTTAAGAAAATTATCAGATTCTCTGGCATAAGAATTAAATAATCGGTAGCTAGCAAAGAGCTTGCATAAAGACTTATTTAAAATCCTACTGCACAGAGAAAATTCCTAAACATATTAATGTTATCCACAAAGCTAAAAATTATTATTTGTGTCTTATTTCTGTCAAGATGCCTTAAATTACCAGTATTTAGTGTTTCTGTCATATTTTTTCCTTACAATACCTTGAAGTAGATATGCATGGGAACACGGAAATCCTTCTAGACAGAGCTCAGGGTGGGGATGAGCACAGACCTGGTGAAGGCAAGGTGAAGGCCCCGACTACAGCAGTCCAAAGCCATGTGGCTGGGATGTACCACCTCCCAACATGGACAAGGTCTGAAGACAGTGGAGTTGCCCCACTTTGCTGTAGCCACAGCTTGTATCTTTAGCCCATACAATAGGATTCGTCTCCTTTCCCTTTGCCTTGTAGAACTTGCACCACCAAGGTGGTGTCAGGGCTACAACTAGAGACTGGATGTTAGGGTTGAAAAAGGAGGGGCAAAAAAAGACCCGGTCACTCCCTGCTATTGTAAATCTGCCAGTGACACCACAGCCAGGTGAGATTAAGAACCTGAAATCAAGCATCTACATGGGCATTATGTGTCTAAGCTCCTTTTCTAGTCAGTGGAGATCCAGCCAACATTCAGCAGAGTATCTGCCTTGCTTCATTGGGTGCACGGAGGTTTCACTTCAGCATATGTTAGCCTGAACACAGGGTCTTCTAGGGCTGTTCTGGATGTACCACCTTGTTCAAGTAAGTTTGACACATGTAGGCAAGGTATACACTCCTTAAAATTGCAGAGCAGTTTTTTAGATAGTTGAAACTAATGAGTTCCTAGAGTAAGCATTACTATGCTCTCCATCTCCTCTAAAGTAGCGATGAGCTATTGCTCACCAGCAGTCATAAGTCAAGAGGGAGGAGTGGCCCTCTGCTCTTCCCTGAACGGGCTGGTGATCGGGCATTGGAACGGGTTGCCCAGGGAGGTGGTGGAGTCACCGTCCCTGGGTGTGTTTAGAGAAAGTTTGGATGTGGTACTTAGGGACATGGTTTAGTGGGTAATAGGTGGGGGGAGGACGGGTAGACTAGATGATCCTTGAGGTCTCTTCCAACCTTAATGATTCTATGATTCTATGCTTGTATCTGAGTTGCCATCTGACTCCCTGCTGTTTCACTAAAGCTTGTATATATTTTCCTGTTCACATTTTTTCTCAATTTGTGGCCTATGCACATTCTCATAGTTTTTCCTTATTACTTAGAAATATTCTCAGAAGTCTGAGCTGATTAGCTGACTGAGCTTTGCAGTGGGGCTGTGTCAAAACCAGACCCGAGGAACAGGTAGACAGACAGCTGAGAGGACAGGTAGGAAGAAGGAAACACCTAAGTGACCCAGGACATCCACAAAAGGTGGGCAGGCATAGCACTGCCTCTATGGGGAATTGCACCCTCTGGAGTAAAAGCTGAAGGCCAGGCAGAATGTTGGACATGGCTTTAGATGCCACATTGGAGGCAACTGAATCAAATCCTACACAAGGTAGATGTAAACGTCTACTGCATCTCTAGATACATGTGGATGCTTAAATGCAGAGATCTTAATCTTGAACTGAATCTTGGCTGAGGTGTGTAGCTTAGAACAGCCACCCACATGCTCAGTAGCATAAATTGGGTGAGATGTATTTAGGCCATAGAGACTAGGAGTATAATTTTGCTGTGAAGAGCCTATACTCCAAAACCATTAGCTCAATCCAAATGTACCACTTCTTGTCTATCACACTAGATACTACTTAATGTGTGTCAGACTCTGCCTATTATTTCATTTATTCTGGACATGCTGGCTATCCACATATCAAACTAGCATTTGTACAGACTTTGTGGACTAAGGTGGAGTCATTCCAATCCAGGCACTGTAAGATGATTTGCCTTGTCTTTCTGATTCTAGCAGCTGTTGTATTCCATAGCTCTGGCTTTATGCTTGTTACCAGTCAAACCATATTTTCTTTTTTTCTTTTTTTTTTTCCCCAAAAGAGTGTCTCCTTACTGTAAGACTATTATTTATGATGCTTGCAGCTGCCAATATGTTCCCCAGCCACTGAAAATCCATACTCAGTAAGATGCTGGATACAATGGATATAGACAAAGCATGCAAGATGGACAAGGTGGATGTGGTAACTATGTTTTCATCCCAAATATACAAAGTGGGTTTTGAGCAGAAAACTAGATTAATATTGTAGGTCCCTATGACTGCGAATAGTAGAATATTCACAGGGAACATGTTGCACTTACGCATTAAGGCTCAATGCATCTTCATACTGAATTGGGAGGAGATTGCTAACAAGTACATATTGAGCTTGACTAGTTTTATGGACTGCATTGCATAAGGGCTGATTTCTTTGCCAAATAAAATATGAATTAGATGTAACTGTGTTTGCTAGCTTGAGAACTTGAGGTGAACCTTTTAATTGTTTTGTATAGATTGCTTAGATATTTAATAAAACACTCTGGCAAAGCTACAGTTTCCTATTTCTTGCAACTGAATGGACAACAGTGAGTACTTCAGACTGCTTCTTATGCTTACAAATATGTAAAAACCAATTCTGAGCCCTGGCAGTTCTGCTGAATGCTAACAAGAAGTAAATGAAATTCTATGCTATCAGATGAAGTACAATATGAAAAGATTACAATACTGTCTAGAACTATAGTATTTACAAAATGTTCAGGAAAATTTAGTGGTACAGGCATCAGCTGCCTCAAAAGCTCTTCTTGGTTTTGTTCCTCTCCATTCTTTACTTTCATCTGCACAGGGAACAACAGTGCAGGGGCTGTTTGTCTGTAAAAGATGCTTTCTTACCATCATGTGTGTTCATGCTTATACTGGCTCCAGCACACAGATGTGCCCAGAGTGCTGACTCCATCGGGGATTTTGGGGGTTCGGTATCGATCTGAGCAGGCGCTTCATTAGTTTTCAGTAGTGCTTGCTTGGTATTGTCTGTTGTATTATACTGGCAATGCTATGGTCTGCGACTTGTTTTCTTTCTCCTCAGCAGCATTATCTGTGTACTCAGGTTCCAGGGCATGGAGCCTGTCCTTCAAGATCTTATTTGCTTTTAAAGTGTGTTTCCTCCCACACTTGTCATACATGGCAGAACACTGTTTGCAGTATTTCACCCTTTCTTATTTGTGAACTTGGTCATATATTAAGGATGTAATGAACAATTATTAAGGACATAACTTGTCATAACAAAAGAAGTGTTTGGAGTTTTTCAGTCTTTTCTGTCTTTGAAGAAATAAAGGACTGAATGTACAGTGTGAGGCAGCAAAAGGGACAGCGTGAGGCAGCTCAATTCTAATAAAATCCCTTTAGATTGTTTAGGTTCAAATTTTTTCTTCTTTTTTTCTTTGTGTTGGTCCACTAGAAACATTGATGTTTCAGAGGAATCTGAAAAGAAATCGTGGTATTCCAAGCCAATGTGTAGGATTTTCTAAGTCCATGCAGAGATTTTTAAAGCTAACACAGAAGGTCAGGAAAAAAGAGGATTTGCCTTATCACAAAGGTGAATCAGCAGTTGGCTATCCCAGCCAACCTTTGGAGAAAAATTCTTCCATATGATGAATTTGCAAGCTCCACTTTACAGAAGAGTAGTTAGAATCTGGAAAGGTGTTCGTAAAGGACCATATAAGTGCAGCTTAACAATTTAGCTGTTGACCTGCAACCTTACTGTCCCATGTCCACCTCCCTGGAAGCTTGAGACCCACTGAAACTGAAGACAAGAACATTGTCACCTTTTCCCCACTGCTGTAATGGACAATTGTCTGACATGGGAACTGTGAAATATGAGCTGAAGGCCACTCTTAAAAAATTGAAAGAAATCCTATGAAACTCTCTGTCACACACATCCACACCCTATCCCATCCTCTCCCTCCCACATACATTTCCCATCCCATGACACTGTAGTGGGCTGACCCTGACTGGAGTCCAGGTGCCCACCAAAGCTGCTCTATCACTCCCCCTCCTGAACTGGACAGGGGAGAAAACATCTAGCAAGCAGTTCATAGGTCGAGATAAGGATTGGGAAAGATTATTCACCAATTTCTGTCCCAGGCAAAACAGTCCAGACTTAGACAGGAATTAATCTGATTTATTACCAAGTAGACACAGAGCAGAGCAGTGAGAAATAAAACCAAGTCTTAAAACACCTCTCCCCACCCCTCCCTTCCTAACTTCACTCCCGATCTCTCCCTGCTCCCTGCTCCCCTGCAGCAGCGCAGGGGGATGAGGATGGGGGTTACAGTCAGTTGATTAGGTGGTGTTTCTGCCGCTCCTTCCTCCTCAGGGGGGGACTCTTCCCCTGCTCCAGTGTGGGGCCCCTCTCACAGAAGACAGTCCTCCATGAAATTCTCCAATGTGAGTCCTTCCCACGGGCTGCAGTCCTTCACGAACTGCTCCAGTGTGGGTCTCTCCCATGGGGTGCAGACCTTCAGGACCAGACTGTTCCAGCGTGGGTCCCCATGGGGTCACAAGTCCTGCCAGCAAACCTGCTCCAGCACAGGCTTCCCATGGGGGTCACAGCCTCCTTCAAGTGCCTCCACCTGCTCTGGCATGGGGGTTCTCCATGGGCTGCAGGTGGAATCTCTACCCCCCATCATCCCTCCTCCATGGGCTGCAGGGAGACAGCCTGACTCACCATGGTCATCACCATGGGCCATGGAGGAATCTCTGCTCCAGCTCCTGGAGCATCTCCTCCCCCTCCTTCTTCACTGGCCTGGGTTTCTACAAAGTTTCTTACATCTTCTCACTCCTCTCTCTGGCTGCAAAAGTTCCTGTGGTGGGTTGGGTTTTTTTTGCTCTTAAATATGTTATCCCAGAGGCGCTACCACTGTTGTTGATGGGCACAGACTTGGCCAGCAGCGGATCCGTCTTGGAGCCAGCTGGCATTGGCTCTGTTGGACACAGGGGACACTGCCAGCAGCTTCTTGCAGAAGCTGCCACCTCTGTGCCCCCTCCCCCCAACCAAAACCTTGCCATGCAAACCCAAAACAGACATTCTCCCAGAGCATTTACAGAAATAGCTGATTTCTGACAACTTAAAATTCTTATTAAATTGATTCGATTGTAACAAGGACACAACTCTAGTTTGATCCTGAAGTATAAAACATAAAAAGGAGGTCTTTAAGAACCGTGGCAATTGTCTTTAGGGAAAAAATGGCTTTGAGATTTGTTTGTAAGAAATTCCATAGGCTGTGGCCACCTGACTTCTACATTTAGACATATTTTTCATTTATATTCCTTATGCTGTGGTCTAGCAGTGAAAATAATGTGGTGAATCTCATGAAGAGATTGAGTAATTGAGAATGCAGCAATGCAAAATATACTCCTACTGTAATATAAGTGATTTTAAATCCTGGCTGTTATCCAGAAAATCACCACAGCTTGGCAACAGAGTGGAAAATTTTCGTTCTTTGTGACTGAAAGTGAGAAAATTTATTAAGGTTGATTCAAGATCATCTTGGTAATACAGAAGAGAAAATTGCACTTGTGCATAAAAACACCTAATTTTTTTTGTGGAAACCAATAGCATTGGGTTTTGTCAATTTTTTTTCTGTAAAAATTGGTTAACGATCTGTGAATACATTAGAATTTGTTGTTAATTTTTACAAAAAAAGGTGATCCCCAGGTAGTGTGTATATCACTGCTTTAAATACTAGTGGTATGGAATATATACAGGGAAATGCAGGTTCCATTATACAGTCAATAATTCATCAACCTCCCTGAATTTAAAATATAGGTCTTTAGAAGGAAAAATATTGCTTTAAAATAACTTTCATAAAATGCCACATGATTAGGAGTATCCTACTGAATATTTATGACTTACACACCAAAAGGAGATCATATTAACATGACATCTCCAATATGCAATAAAAATAGAGTAAATTAAGTATTGGGCATTAGGTCTGAATCTATGTAAAAAGAATCAGGTTCTCTCTTACAATAAAGAAATCCATGAATTTGTACATTTGAATGAATGAAGCTATATTTATGCATAAGTAAAGTAAATGAGAGGAAAATTAGTGCTTTGTATTCAAGAGGATCCTCAATGTTACAAATGCTTTGAATAGATGGCAGAAAATCCATAGTAATAGCTGAAAATAAGATGAGGGAGCAAGGAGAAGTTGGTTATGAGCACAGAAAATCATGAAAATACTAGACAAGTGGGTTATCTTCTAGCAAGCACAGGTCAGAGACTGACAGTCACAGATGCATAGCTTTCAAGAAAAGTACTTCCCTCCCACCAAAAACCACTTCCAGCCCAGCACTGACTTAAATGACAGCATAGAATCATAGAATCATGAAGGTAGGAAAGGACCTCCGAGTTCATCAAGTCCAACCGTCAACCTAACACCCCCATGCCTGCTAGATCATGTCCTGGAGTGCCACGTCTACAAGTTTTTTGAATGTCTCCAGGGACAGTGATTCAACCACCTCTCTGGGCAGTCTGTTCCAATGTCTCACTACTCTTTCTGTGAAGAAGTTTCTCCTAATATCCAAGCTAAACCTGCCCTGACGTAACTTGAGGCCATTTCCTCTTGTCCGGTCGCTTGTTACTTGGAAGAAAAGACCAACACCCTCCTCACTACAACCTTCTTTCAGGTAGTTGTAGAGAGCGATCAGGTCTCCCCTCAGCCTCCTCTTCTCCAGACTAAACAGCTCCAGTTCCCTCAGCCGCTCCTCATAAGACCTGTGCTCCAGCCCCTTCACCAGTTTCGTTGCCCTTCTCTGGACATGCTCCCGGGCCTCTTTCTTG